>JAQGEP010000569.1:0-14586 GCA_028476805.1 Acrocalymma vagum
AATTTTGTAAGGCTGATTATAAGGCTGTTTATAAGACTGGCTATTACCAGGTAAGTTGTATTACCAGGTAGGTTATATAAGCTTATATTTTTACAATAACCTTTAACCTAACTTATAAAAAAGGACATACCCTTTAATTAAGACTAAGACTATTAAGAAGCTATAAATAGGCTTAAAGAAGAATTTAGAAAGGAACTAGTTCTAGGAATTTATAACCTAGAGAAACTAGCCCTACTAGAAACTAATATATTAGACTATACTATTAGAGTAGTACTACTCTAAGAAGGACTAGATAAGAAGAAGTACCTAGTAGGATACTTCTTAAAAAAAATAATTTAGGCTAAGTTAAACTATAAGATCTATAATAAGAAAATACTAGTAATAGTAGAAGCCCTTAAAAAATAGAGATACTACCTAAAAGGGGCCTATTACTAGATACTAATCTTTTTAGACTATAAAAACCTTATAGAATTTATAGTAAATAAGCCTCTTACTCTATAGTAAGTAAGATAGGTATAAGTATTAGCTATATATAACTTTAAGATTATCTATATAAAAGAAATAGAGAACCTTAGAGTAGATACCCTAAGTAGAAGGCTAGACCTCTAAGAAATAATATAGGTCTTAGAAGTACTACTTAAGTTTAATAAAGATAGAATAATTATTTATAACGCGCTAAAACTAGTAGTAATAGCTAAACTCTAGAAAACTATATAGTACGAATAGATTAAGGAAGTTATAGTAAGGACCTAAGAAGACCTAAGCTACTTACTAGAGAAAACTAAATATAAAGATAGCGTATTTAAGGTCTTTAATAGAACCTATATTCTAGTTAAAATCTAATAGGAATTTATTAGGTAATTCTATAAAGCCCTAGTATACAGGTACTAGGGAATTAAAAGAACCTTAGAATAATTACTTAGGAACTACTATATCCCTAGAGTAAGATAAGTAGTTATAGAAGTACTCTAAGATTACGTAGACTACTATAGAAATAAACCTAATAGGTACATACTATATAGGAAACTATAACCTATTAAAATACTAGAATACCCCTAGGAAGTTATTATAATAGACTTTATTACAGGACTACTAAAGTTAAGAGACCCTAATAATAAGGTTAAATATAATAGAATTATAACCTTCGTAGAATAAGTTACGAAATATAGCTATTTTATACCCTATAGGAAAGTAAGTAAGGTAGAATATATAGCCTATAGATTCGTATTAACTATTATAGCATAGCACAGGCTACTAAAGAAAATTATTATAGATAGAGACGTCTAGTTTACGTCTAAATTCTAGTAAATAGTATTCTTACTTATTAGAATTAAATATAGTATATCTATAGTATACTACCTATAAATAGATAGATAAACTAAAAGAATAAACTAAACTATTAAGTAATTTCTATAATACTACCTAAACTACTAGTAAAATAATTAGGTAGCCTTACTACTAATAGCCTAGTTAGCGTATAATAGCTTGTAGTATAGTGCTATAAGAGTTATACTATTCTTTATAAACTATAGATTTAATCTACTAACCTACTAAGTACCTAGAGCTATAATATTATAGAGCTTAGATAGGGAAGCTTAGGCATAACGTATTATAAGGATTTATAATTAGCTACGCTAAGATGCTATTTTCCTATATAATAGGATAGGGAAATACTATAACTAGAAGTAGAAAGAACTACCTTAGTTTAGGAAGGGAGAGAAGGTCTAGCTACTACAAAAAAATATAGCTAGTATAAGGCCTTTAAATAAATTAGACAACCTTAAAATCGGCCCTTACGAAATTCTAAAGTAGATAACCCTAGTAATATATAAGCTAAAACTACTAGATAGTATAAAAATACACCTTATATTCTATATTATATTACTAGAAAGAGCACCCTAGAACGTAGAACTAGTAGTATATAAGGTAAACACCTATAGGAACTAATAGAAATAGGACGTTAATAAGATTTTAGGATACTAAATAGTTAATAGACAAAACTACTACTAGGTTAGATAGCTAGGGAATAACCTAAAAGGGAACCTATAGAAAGATACCTAGGAGCTAGAAGATAACCTTAACTACCCTAAGAAGTTAGAGGAGTTTTAGCTAAACTAATCTCTTAAAGGAAACTAGGAGATAGAGGCCCTAGGTTAGAAGCGTTTAGCTATAACTAGAGAAGATTAATATTATAAAAGGAGGTGTTAGTAGCGTTAGGAGCGTTTAATAGCTTAGATAGGCTAGGAATAGTAATACTCGCTATCTCTACCTTCTCCCTATTAAGCTTCGCCTTAACTACCTGCGCTTAAGCGATAGAACGCTTTTCTTAGAATAACCTCTATTTCTAGAGGCGCGCTAGCTTTATTTAGTTTATTACTAATTCTTCTAGAAGAGACTATTACCTCTTCTAGGCCTCTATAATCTTAGATTTAAGTTTTACTTAAGCCTAGTTAACGGCTTTTCCTAAGAGAAATAAGTTATAATACGCGAGTATCCCTAGTAAACCTATACTTAGAGATAGAGATACCTAAGGTCTTGTAACTAGACCGTATATTAGCGCAAATATATACCTCGTAGGCTTTACTTAGCGTAGAACAAAACTAACACAAAAGCCCCTTATTAACGTAACGAGGGTATAGAAATACCTCTACACTATTGCGCGCAATACGATTAGCTAATAAATATTTCTTCTTATTAGAAGATAAAGATATAAGGGAAGACGCTGCCCTACTATCTAACGAAGGACCGCCTAAATATATACTAATCGAATTAGAATAGAATAACTCTAGGGCCAGGGACCTAGAAGGGGGAAATAGTATTATAGTTAGACTAAATAGGTTTACTTCTTACTATTAGAGGCGAGAACCTCGAGAGGTCCCCCTCGACCTATAGGACGAATGGGAGATTAAATAGCTTAGTAGGGTAAATAAGGACCCTAAGAACTACAACCTAGACATATAATCTAGGGGTTACGTGACGGATTCGCGATGCTTAGCAAACGAATCCTAGGATTCGCGGATTCGCGACAACAAATCCACGAATCCACCTTAGGGACTTGAGTATATAAACACCTAGGAAGTCTTCACTAGGAAGACATCGTCAATCTAACGATTCAGCCCTCCTGCATTATTATTTAATTGAAGCCTACTAAGTGACGCCCCCCATAGCCACTCCTTAGTATTCGATTGACGTTCACCTCACGTGACCCACCTACCCCTTCCTGCGCCCTCATTACTCACCATACCCCATTAGCGAGGCCCGTCTCCAAGCAGCCCGTTACAATACTACTATATTATTAAATCTAACCCTTAAAGATTAGTGGTATATAGAGGCCTAGGTAGCAGATAGAGATAAGAAGTTATAGATATAAACTATAAAGAAGCTTGTTAAAGAGCTCTAGCTTAAGGAATATAAGGGCAAGTTTTTAGCAACGAATAAAACTGCACTAAGAAGTTCGACTACTCTAAGAAAGGGGAAGGCCTTCGCTACCGTTAAGAACTATAAGCGACTCAAGCTTTACTATAACGTGCCACTAGAAGAACCTTCAATCGATCTCCTTAAGGAGTTCCTTGAGACAAACGTTATACACCTTAGAGAAGACGAGCATTTTGACGTCATCTAGTACTGGAATGATCGCTATGAAACCCAACCAGATTTAGCACGCATGGCGCTTGTTCCAGCCATGTCAGACGAATGCGAGCGGGGCTTCGGATCGTGGATCAAGAGGATGGATCTAGAGATGGCGATGCCCGGGGAACCGACGCTAGCGTTGGAGATTCGGATAATAACATTTATACTGTGTATTAAGTTAATACTTCGATCAGAATTTGAACGCTAGACGCCATCTGCTCCACCAACAACCTGATTACTAAGACACTTTTTTGCACTGGATTTGCACTGGCGCTCCCGGAGCTCCAGATTCCTCTGCTTTGGACTGGATCGGATCCGACCTCAGATCCAGTCCAGTCCAGTCCAACAAGATCACTGGTCCCACGGCGTAAGCGTTATGCTCAATCCTTCCGGCCCGGGTCCTAGAATGAAGGTCATGTTTGGTAATTCTATTCGCGTCTCGCAGTCAACCCAATCGAACAGTTCCACTAGTCCAATGGCGTAGTTTGCTGCTTCCGCAGCTTCATCGGATAGAGAGATGAAAGGGTGTGATGAAGATACTATTGCTGTGTGTTCAGAGGATATGATGGGTATAGATTTGTTGTCGAAGTCCATGAATATACTCTGGGCGGAGATTTGCCAACCGCCAGAAGTATAAAAGTCCCACCACTCGTCTCCACCACCAGTTTGGCTGTGATTAAGCGGTACTTCTATCATCTCGCTCCGGCTCTGGTGTAGAGTTTCAGGGAGGCCACCAAGTATTAGTTCCCCTGCTTCATTGTCCGTTCGAGAAAGTCTTAGAGTAAAGAGATTTTCATCTAGAAGATCTTGTTGGATCATGTTTTGGAAGGGACTTGAAGCGGTAAAGTTACCCCAAGGCTCTAATACCTGACGTAGGGATAGGTCTATACTAGTGTCGAAATAGTTATCGCGCGTAAGCCGTCGTGGGTGCCAGGACGTTGCTTCTTCAAATACCTGGCCTTTAATCTCCATTTCTGCCACGTGTAGACTATCTTGAGAGATACTACCCCGTGTATACAGGGTAGAATAGCCATAATACTCTAATTTGCTGGGAGTTGAATCTGCACGGTAGGTCGTTAATTTGATAGAATTATACAGTGCATGGGCTAGGCAGAAGTCCCTTTCATAAGGGTCAAGTGTACAATTTGCAGATGGGACGAAGAAAGGGCCCCAACTCGTGTCAACGAGAGCGGTGAGGTTAAGAGGAGGGTTGCCAATGCTAATAGGTGTCGTGTAAAGGCTCCAGGAGAGAATTTCATCATAGCTATGGTAACCGGCAGGAGTGAGGGGCCGTTCTTTCTGGACTTGTTCACCTAATTGGTATTGAACGTCGGTTGGTGCTTGATGGTTCTAGAAAGTCAACATTATGGCTAAATTTTCGTTTCACGAATAGTCCAACCCACCTCCGCACGACCCGCCGTGAGAAATCTAATATCCCAGCGTAGCGTGGTTCGTGTAACAGGCAACCGAAACAAACCAGCACTAGCAAAACTAGCAATGCACACGACTGCAGCAATTTTTGACGAACGAAAAATCATGTCGTGATTATAGAATACGTTGTTGTTTTGTCTGCAAAGGGCGATAAATCAAGAAAATTTGTCCTGAGGAAATATGGCGTGGCACACTTACAGGTCTTCAAAACACCACCAAAAGGTTAATGATTTTGAAGCTACCACCGGGTGCGAAAACATCAAACACGCCTTTTCCTAAAACTAGACCACTTCTATCGCTTAACGGCAGCACTCTGCTAACATTGAACCAGAACTTTTGAATTCCAAGTTTCATCTGCCGGTGTGAACTCAAGAACAATGACAGGTTTGTTCTGAATTTCAAAGCCTCGCGAATTTGCCAGCAGGTATTTTGCTTCTTCCTGGACCTTGGAGAGAATATCTATGGGAGGATCCGCCGTATACTCGCCGAACGCATGTGCCATTTTGTCGAATTGTTCTCTGATTAATCTAGAAATCTCATCTTTGACCTGTGAGTTTGATTCATATTCGTTTCGTGCCCGCCAAACAAGGTGAAGACTCTGGTTTGGAAGCATACAACGGGCCTGTAGCAGCTCTTTGGCTTGAGTTCGCCAATTATAAGGCTCTTGCGTTGGTCCGCCATATCGTTCATCGAGATAATTGATTGTTTCTTGATTTGCATATTTTGCAAAAATCGACACCAAGAGTTCGGGAAGTTTTGGTTCGGTCGAGCCATCGCTAGTAGTTCGCCTGTAGATTCGCGAGGCTTGTTCTAACCATTTACTAGTAAGAAGATATGGGTTATCCGTTGACGGATTTCTTTGGACTCTAAGTGCTTCGAGGGCCCTCACAAGTTTCCGAACACGCTCATCATTAGGAGTGTTTTCTCCATGCTCCGTTTGAGGGTCCGGTAGGTAAAGAGTTGAATCCGAAATCCCATCGGGTAATGCATTATCTAGGTATATGGCCATCACTTGGCCACGATCAAATCGTAGGTGCCCTGAATTCTCGTTGAAGTACTGTCGTGCGACATGTGGACTGTATCGGAACGGTTCCTTTTTGTTCGCCAACTCTCCCGGCTCAAACGCAACATTGTACTTTTGTTCCTCTACCGACAATGAAAGAGTTCCAAATGATAAGACGTACGTTCCTCCCCATTCTTTGTCCCTTGGGTCGGATACATCGTATAGTCGATACAAATTGATAATGTGCCAGAGGACTGGGCCTTCGATTTCCAAGGTAATAGCACCTGTCGGAACGGGATCGAAATTGCGCGAGGATTCCCAACTAATTACGCCTGCTCCTGGCCTGATATTCAAAGCATAAAGAAGCTTGGCCCAGCCAAAGGTCGCAATACATTCTCCTTCGGGCTCACAGTATCCGTCATGATCTTTGAGATGCTTGATGAATGGCTCAGCCCTAAGCACAGGGTGTAGCCACCTCTTTTTCTTCTTAGGAAAAGCCTCGACAGCCCACTCTCCCAAGTCCTGAGTTAGCTTTTTGGCATTTACCTTTCTTTCACTCGACTCTGGAAGCTTGAGGCCAAGACGCATGACGGCTGAGACAAGCTCAACGAGTTGCTTCCCTAGCCCAATCGCTTGAAGGATGATATTTACTACCGTAGCCATTTTCAAAAAGGATTTGTTGCTTGGTAATGTAGAACTGCAGATTTTGTTGATGATAAGGCTGAAAAAAAATTTAGACGATGTTAATCGCTCAAAAAGATATTGAAAAGAGTCAGGCTGGTAACAGAGAGTATGGCAGCTTCGAGCTGAAGCGGCTGAAAGTCGCTGATAAGGAAAATCAAGCTTCCTCCTCAGCCTGATCACGCGCCGATCCATGATTTTCTGCGAGTTGACAGATTCGTCGAGATGCGGGGTCGAAATACCATGCTATTCGTCCGGTGATGTATTGTGGCTGCAGGTAATTCCGTGCTCTGCATTCTCGCGCCAGGCTGCGTTCGCTTCTGATCACCGGAAATCTCAGCCTCGTGGAAACCACCCTGAATCAAGAGCGATTGAATAAAAACTAGTGCAAATCGAACTTAATGCTCCTCTAATATAAAGCGAGACGAAAAACTATTAGGAGTTTTGAAGCGATTCTCAAGCATTCCCGGCAACAGTAATGCACTTTGCTATGTACATTAGAGTAAGAAACGACCACCACTACGCCTCCTCTATACCATTTCTCAGCCTGACACAGCCACAAACGCAGCTAACTTTTCTCGGTCACACCAGGCGGGGGAGTCTCCTCGAGCAATTGGTCTCGAACTCGCCCATCACTGCGGACCTCGAATCACACACGGCTAAGAATAGGTAGGGAACTCATATTTGTTTTTCTATGGCGTGCTCCACTTGCGGCTAAAAAGATGGTCTTACCCGCACCTATTGTTAATTGGAAGACATATTGTCCTGAGACGGGCCCGGAGGAGCTGAGTCTTTATCTTTACAGCCTCACACACATTGTTCTGTCTTGAAACCATTGACTAGGACCTCTTTGTTATGCCACTCATGGATAGGGTGAAGACATTTTTGGGCCGAAAGAAGAAGAACAGAAAGCCTTCAACAAGTCATGCCCCCCCAAATGGCGCTCCAGCAAACGGCACTCTAGCAAATGACACTCCAGCATATGACACTCCAGCAAATGGCACTCCAGCAAATGGCACTCCAGCAAATGGCACTCCATCAAATGGCATTCCAGGTCCTCATACTGAGCAGCCGCAAATCGACACGAAGACGGACCAACATACGACCCCTGTAGGAGCGACAAAAGAGACTGCTCCAAATAAGCACCCAGTCAATCCTAAACCTCCTCCTCGCCCCAAGACTAGTCCAGGGTACCAAGCCTTGAGAGCTCGTTTCATAACACCGCAAAGCTTGGGCATACCCGATCTGAAGCCATGCTTTACGGAAGATCTACTTTTAGACATAATTAACCAAGAGACAGTAATAAGCGCGCTCCCGAACGCCGAGGACGATTTAATATCTTTCGCGCTGTCTGCTTATCAAGTCTTTGCTATCCTCATCCAAATCATCAACAACGAGGAGGAGATGATTGAGACATTGAAATCGTTTCAACACCATGGCTTTCTAAACGAGTCTCTACCTATCATAAATATGGGAAATTGCTGTGATATTTTGGGTGCGGATTATTGCAAGCTGGAAAATTGTTCGATCAACAATTCTTCATGCATTCATGACTCTGAACTAGACGTTTTTCATCACTATCCATGGGATTCGACGTTGCGCGATCAATTCTATGATCACCAATGGAAAGTTCATATAAATTTCTTAACTTTGGACTTGGATAAGTGCAAAAAAGAATGCGAGAAAGATCGAATTTTGCCGGTTATCAAACTGAACGGCTCTCAAATCCAAGGCTCTGGACACTTTAGCGAGCTCTATAAAGGCCAGATCTTAAGAACACTTCAGAAGACAGTCCAAGAGGTATGTACTGCGTCTTGCAAAGGAGATCCCTTCGAAAAAGGTTAACATACATTATAGAACGACGAATGGGTGGATATCATCATCAAGCTGATCGAAAACCAAAAAGAGGGCTGCGTCATTGAGCAAGCATGGATTACCATTGCCATCAAGCAGCTGAAAAACCGAAATGATTATATTGTGCACGAAGAGTGGATCCGAGAGATTGAAGCGCTCTCGACATTCAACAAGCTCAATCACCACCACATCGTTCGCGGAATTGCTGCATGCAAACAGAGTGAGCGACATTACATATTCCTGGAGTGGGCGGATGGAGACAATCTTCGGAAACTGTGGGCAAGAAACCCCAGGCCAGAGTTGAACCCCAAAACCGTACAAGAATTTCTCTGGCAACTGCTAGGTCTAACAGATGCCCTGTATCATATGCATCGCGACAGTGATGTACACGAAGTGTTGAATCAATCTGGCACTTTCGTTCTTGGCCATAGCAATCCTTTGACACGCAGTTCGAGCCGTGTAGGGTAAGATGTTCTAGATGTTCTCTTGAAAGCCTAGCCCCGGCGCTAATTCTAATAGATCATCTTTATCATCGGATCGACAGAGTAGAGAAGATCCGTCACCTGCAGAGGCGCTTGACTTTGCAAAGAGCGCTGCGGAGAACGAAAAATCCTTGAAAGCACCACCCTTGTCCGCTGGCGATAAAGCCCCGAGTTTACCACAAGCTACAGCTGGAAGCAAAAATACCAACCCGAGCGTACCAGATATTGTTTATGACCTTGGTACAGAGAATGAACCAACACCAAAGAGTAGTAATTGGCGCCATGGAGATATCAAGCCAGAGAACATTCTTGTGTTCAAAAACGACTCGTCTTTGCTAGGGACACTCAAGTTAGGCGACCTGGGCCGAGCAAAGAAACACGATTTTAGCACGGTCAGCCCCAGAAGACGAGCCACAGGTGAGGGTTATGGAACACAGGAATATGAGCCTCCAGAAGCTAGTCTTTCTAAAAGCAAAGCTAGATCTCGAACATACGACATTTGGTCAATGGGATGCATCATATTCGAAGCTATTTACTGGCTTTTATATGGTATTGAGAAGAAAATGGCTCAAGAAAATGGGACGACTAGCGAAACGCCACAAGGGACGAGATATTGGGTTCCAGATCCCACTTGCACTAGGGAACCGAAAGCAAAGGTCAACCCGATTACCGCAAGTATCATAGACGACATGCTGGAGGAAAAACTCAAGAGAGAAACTGCGCTGAGACATTTACTCTTGCTGGTCAGAGATCACCTTCTTGTAGTACATATGCCGGGACGCCCAGGCGAGGTCCCAATCCTTGGAAACGACTACAAACTTCGAAAAACAGCGGAATTCATGCTGGAAAAATTGACGACTATTGTTGAGAGAGCTGAGAAGGAACCAGCGTATCTGTTCACGGAAGCTGATCTCATGGCGACGCAAGTACCCCTCTTGACGGAAGATCAAGTGGAAGGACCGCAAGCACCAGTGGATACACCAACTCTTCCGCAGTTCCTAGGAGCACTAGACGTGGCCCCGAACAAGCTCAATTCTTATTCACATCAAGAACGAGATGTTTGGGAGTTTCACGATGATGATCACTTCGCGAATGGATTCATCACAAACAACAACCTCAACTTGGAGCGGTTGCAGCCCCAAGCCGACTCGAAGATATGCAACGTTTGTAGTGCTCGAGATTTTGAGTCCCTTCCATTCAAGTTCAATCATCCGGTCCTTGAACTGGATGAGCGTTCTAAGGAAGGGTGTGAGCTTTGCTCCTTGCTCCTCGAGACTACGCAGCGCGCCGGCATCGAGGATACTGACACTGCTTACTTCGAGTACTCAGAGTCAACAATCCGGTTGCAATGGGGAGAAGCCCCTTTGGCTTTATCGATTTGTCACACCTCCAGTGCGTTCTTTTTTTATCCCCAATTCATGCAGATTTGCTTCATTGATGCTGATGAGACTTAGGCGCGCCTATGGCAAGGATACGAAGGGCTCTTCCCTGCGTTGCTACGCCCGAAAGTCCTGCCCAATTTGCAATTATGCGTAGTTGGATAGCAGACTGCAATAGCAATAATCGGCATGCCACTTGTCAACGACCTGCGATTACCTTCGACACCTGTCCAAAACGATTGATACAAGTCGGATCCGTCAGGTCGAACAGGATTTATATTGTCGAGAAACCCGACCTGGCTGACGAGCTGAAGCACACTGATCTTCATTACATCGCTTTCTCACACCCTGTAAGACTCCATTAACCCTGTATCTCACAAGAACCATGATTCTAACAAAATTTCCAGTGGGGAGACAAGGAAAATCACAAGCATTTCACATCGACCACGGCTAACATTGCAGCCCATAAATCCGCAGGAATTCCTATAGCGGATCTTCCAAATACTTTTCGGTCTGCTATAAGAATAACGCAACAGATGGACGTCGATTACTTGTGGATTGACTCGCTCTGCATTCTGCAGGGACCTGACGGGGATTTCGGGAGCGAATCGAGGAAAATGGAACATATCTACAGTTCTGCTTATCTTACCATCTCTGCAAGTAGTGCAGTCGGGACGGCCTCTCTGCCCCTTGGACCAAGACCTCATTCTGTGATGAAAGGCGAGAACGCCGGCGTAGATCACAATGAAAATCGCGTGACTGGAGAACGGAAGGTAGTGAGACTACGGTCAAAGGACAAGCGGCCGATATTTGTGGCGGAATCTCTGGACAATTTCAAGGCCGATGTCCTGGAAAGCCCCTTGAGTCAGAGAGGCTGGGTTTTCCAGGAACGAGCGCTTTCGAGACGGACAATCTATCTCACCGGGAGTCAGGTATATTGGGAGTGCGGACAAGGCATTCGATGCGAGACTCTCACCAAGCTTCAAAAGTAAGTCTACGTCAAAGATTCTTAGACTACAAGTAACTTACATGATCTCTAGTCCTATGGTCAGGTTCCTCGGAGATCCAAATTTCCCAGATATTGCCGCCAAGCTGAACAGAGGTGGACAAATCTACTACTACGAGAGCTTGTACGAGCAATACTCGAAACTCAAATTCACCTTCAAGGAAGACAGGTCAGTCGCAATATATGGCCTGGAGGCACGCGTCTGTCGAGCACTCAACGATATCGGCGGGTACGGCGTATTCAAGAAGAATCTTGGGAGGGGCTTGTTATGGCGGCGAAGTGGCACGAATCCGCTCGAAAGCATCGTATTCTCACATACATCTCAACGCGGACGCCCCGCCCCGTCGTGGTCATGGATGTCATATGTCGGTGGCATCGAGTATGTCAGCCCTGTTGGTGGTTCTCTCCTTTGGAATCATGGCATTTCTTGGGTTCTTGAAGGCAATGAGGTCACGTTGACACTCAAGTGCTTGGTGAGGGACCTGGAGCGTCTTTCGGAGATTGGCGAAACGGACGCGAAGATTGACATGGATGATGCGACTGAACTGCAGGACGAATCGTTGAGGTGTATCGTCGTCGGAAAAGAGAAGCTATATCACGATGATAAGAAGAAGAAGCACTACGTTTTGATAGTGCGGGAGGCTTCGAGGACTAGAGATGCGATAGTGTATAAAAGAAAGGGCGTCGGCTGGATTCTTGGGAGTTTCATTGGCGGGAATGAGAATGAAGCTTTCATAGAGTAAATAGTCGTGCTTTTAGGTTATGATTATTCGCAGGGCGGATATATCGTGCTTTCTGAGGTGTAATAGAACTGTTTTAGCCAAATGCAGGAAAAGTTCTCTTCAAAAAAGTTGCAGAAAGCCACAAAATTATGAAAGCAGAAGTGGGTTTCATATGAGGTCACCTCGTTCTCATACATCTATCGCTATGTAAGCCAGCTGGAGGCCCAATCGCGTCCAGTATACGGGGTATAGTTCCTGCAAAGAGCGCAGGGCTGAACATTACTCAGAAGAGCTCCAAATAGCTTTTGTTTTGTAAAACATCGAGCGGCCGCGGGTGCGCTGATCGTCGAATCGTCGTGATGGTGCGTAGGCTTCGTATTGCTTTGGTATGTTTCTTCAAGATCCTCCTCCACCACCGCCTCCTCCTCGTCCACGACCTCGTCCACGACCCCGCATTCCTCGGCCTCCACGATCTCCTCGGTGGTCTCCCCTTTGTTGCATGCCGCCTCGGCCGCCTCTATTCGCTTGGTCCTTTGCTTGCTGCTCCTTCACGACGTCGACGATTTCATCTGGGACTCGGAGGTACTTGATCTGGAAAATATTAGCCCACCTCCGTCGATGGAATTTTAGAGCCCGCTTGCCGTGCTGCCTCGGACGTAGATCTCTGGCAATCTCCAAAACTTGTCGCCGCCTGAGCTGGTCTGTATGACGGTGTATCATTATCAGTCGAGGGCTTTGTAACGAGAGGTGGGGGAGGATGGGTTGAGTTAGAACTAGTCATACCGCCAGTGGAGGGAGTTATGACAATCTCGCCCCCATGCTCATAAGGACATGTGCTGCCGAGTGCACAAAACCCTTTTGTATCGCAATCCTTACAACGTCCCTTCGGACCTTTGAAGTCCTGTTGGTTCGTCGCGTGAGGCTCTCCAGCAAATGGTAAGCCTGAAATGCCAAAGAAAAGCCCACTCATCATTGTAAGTAGCGACATAGGGTTGCTCGGATCGAACGGGAGCATTCCAGGCGGTGGAGTTGGCCCGGAAGCGCTCGGATGACACGTTTGGCGGAAACTTCAGGCCAGTCTGAATTCGAGTCTTTACGTGGATGACGAGTTAATTGAATCAGATGTCAAGGCGCTGGCGGTTGAGCTTGTTATTGCAATGCAAACGACTCCGCTTGCTCGTACCCTTCCCTCCCGTAGCGGCACCGGAAACCTTCGTGCGGATCTCTTCAAACTTGGCTCCTACGTCGAGTCCCCTCAGTTCAGAAACGAATTGTTCCTCTCGCTGTTTGAGATAGTTGAGAGTGGTACAGACCAAGAGATCCTCGCGGCCCTGTTTTCGCTTCTACGCAACCAAGTAGCTACGCCTCCGACCGTTTACAACGAACCTCCCATTGATACGCCGTTTAAGTCTACTTCCTCCTCCTAAAGAGCCGACGAACAGACTCACGACGATCTCGATGAATGAATTCTTTAAGAAATTAATGGCTGTGTCTACAAGGATACTGGGGGTTTCTATGAGAAATATTTCGAAGGGAAACCATGGTCCAAGAAAGCCCAGCGAATCGTCGACGAAATGAATCCACGAGTTGTTGGCGGACGTTGGACTGAATATCCAGAGCGGCCATCGCAAGATGCGTTCCTAGACTGGCTCTTCGGACTTCAAAGTCAATTCATCGTGAACCGGCGGAGCACGTTTCACGCGTCGCCAGACCTCCCTCTCGCGGGTTCCGAATGCAAACGCAAGCCCGATATCTTTCTGGCCCATTTTGGTGCGTCCAAGGACGAGAGACATCACAATTGGGCAGAAGTACAAGTCATAGGAGAGCTGAAGCAGAGTAAGATCAGGGAGAGGCGGACCCGCGATTGGGCTCAACCCGACTTCAACTCTCCCTTGTCCATACGATAGGCTCCAGCATGAACTCCTGGCGAGGATGCCCCCGCATACTTGTTGATAGGACGTGTCAGCACGCAGTCTCGAGCTCTTATCATCCTCGCTAGACCGTATTAAAGTCTGCCTCACTCACGCATCCCTTATTTCTCGTGTCTAATCTCAAATCGAGGCCTCTTACTGTAGCCTTCTCGCATGAATTTATGCTGCGCTAGCGAGGGCTATGCAAGTTAAGGCGGCTTAGTTAGATGCCTTAAGAGATTTATTCCTTAATAGTCTGCTCTAGAACCTGCTATGTATTACTAGTTTAATAGCACCACGATAGAACGTTAGAAGACGCTACTACTAGGTTCTATCTATTACTCTATATTCTTTATTACGTCACCTTACTAATAAGTATTAAATAACTCCTATTATAGTTTAGGCTAATACTATATATTATAGTATATTCTAAAAAGAATTTTAACTCTATTATTTATCTAATATCTATAGATATAGTATTTAATTTA
>JAQGEP010000057.1:0-138575 GCA_028476805.1 Acrocalymma vagum
ATAACGTTCCGGATAAGCGAGCGAGGCAGACAAGCGAGCGGGGCAGCCAAAAACTCACCAAAATCTTGGAATTTGAGTTGAGGATATCTCCACAACTATAACACCAAACTTACTTAAAATTCGCATATAGGTAAAATTAAATAGCTACTTCTATATACTATACTATAAAAGTGCTAGTAGTAATACTTCTAGAGATACTAGTAAGTGGGGGCTAAATAGAGGCCATTTTATATCTGTCTCGCTATATCTTAGTAAATACTGTAGCTAGAGGGTTAAAAATATATTATATTATATAAGTTATATAGCTTGTAAATTCCTCTAATTCTTGTAGCGTTATAGTAAGTCATTATTAAGATACTTGTAGCTCAATTTTCAAGATTTTGGTGAGTTTTTGGCTGCCCCGCTCGCTTGTCTGCCCCGCTCGCTTATCCGGAACGTTACCCCTTTATTCATAATATCTTCACATTGGATCTTACATCCGCAATGCCAATCAGCGAAGCTTTGCTGTGTATCATCCCAAAAGCATCCACAAATAAAACCCCCATATCACCTGAAGCCGCTTCGTCCAATCTAAACTTAGCTCCACCCACGCTCCAAAATATCAATACCCTCGCACACAAGGCAAGATAAGGAAAGAAGCCAAAAACGTGAAGCAAATTCTTCATATCATCTTCTTATATGTTATCATATCAACAAAAACCTTCTCAAAATGAAAATTAATTCTTTGACTTTGATCGCCTCCTTGACGCCATATCATTGGTATAATCGTGGTCCTAGATGATCCGCCCTCCCATGCACCACCCTAAATAAATCAAAAATACACATCCTCAAAACCCAGAAGAGGAAGAAATAGCAGAAATCCGAAATACCTCTAGAATTCCGAAAAGGTACCCAAAATATCTCCCTTACTGGTACCAGGACTGCTCATCGTACGTAAAACCCTGCATACCCCCAACTCCCATCCCATTCATCACTGCACCACCAGCTCCATTTGCATTCCCATTGATATTCGGCCCGCCACCCACTGGTCCGCCCTGCATCTCACCCGCCATTGCCGGCGCTGTGAAACCATTCGTTGTTGGACTTCCGACAGCACTAGCTTGGTTCCCTGCAAACCAACTCGCAATATCCTCAGGATTGTAATTCCAGTTGTCGAAGCCGACGGCAAGCTGGCTCTGGTCGCGGAAGATCCAGTCCTGGCCTTCGCGGATCAGTTGGTCGACACCGCCAAAGAGTTGTGAGGGCGAGTCGCCGGTGCTGCTGGCGGCGTCAAAGGATTGGCGCGCTTGTGTGCTGGCGGGGGTAGCGGGATTCATGGCAGACGCAGGGTTTTGAGGCTGGTCGGAGTGGTGGCGCTGTAGCCGTGGGTAAGTGAGTGAACTTGCATCGTTGGGAGGCAGTGAGCGGGCTTCTGAGGCGCGGCTGAAGGCCTCGGAGGAGGATAGGGAACCTACGGTATTTGTCGTTCTTGAGAAGAACTGCTGTGCTGCTGTGTTTGCTATGGTTGCGCTGTAAGGAAGTTGGGGAGAAGTGTGTGCGGGGGATTGTCTTTGTTCCGTGCTTGGTTCGATTTCGCGGGGCACGGCAGCTCTTGAAGTGTTTGTCACTTCAGTCCAAGGGCCAAATTTGGTGTCTGTCCGCGCAAGGACTGTCGCTGCCTCTTCGGGAAGCTCGACTTTCCATCGTTTGGCAAGCACACTGAGAATGCCAAGAGTTCGGCGAGCGCATAACCAGCCTTCTGCTATTTCTTCAAGGTGTTTAACACCATGGATGATATCTCTTTTCGCGTTCTTCTCCGGTAGATTGAGAAGATGTATCGTGCAGGCCGAGTGCGCGATGTACACACAGATGTTACAAATCTGTCGTAGGCCATGAGACCGTTTGTACAGCCGAAGCAGTTTCGATATCATAGCGGCGGCTTGAGTGCATAGTTTCCGTGGAGAAACATGCGCCGGAAGCGGTGAGTTGTTAGGGTTATATTTGAGAAATGGCCGGAAAAGATGAATATAAAGGAGCTGGAAGAACATACTGCAGCAGGTTCAGCACATGTAAGCAAAATAAGGGGCTGAGGAGAAAGACTTACTGCATCACCAGCATATGCGGTAGTCCGCCTTCTTTAGGCTCTAATTCTTTCGGCAGCTCGCGTCTCCATGATTCCAACCGCATGTGGATTTCACTAAGTTTCTTCAGCTCGGCCTGCTTTCCTTTGGCCTTGTCCATATCGATGGGATTATAAAAGAAGTTCATTAAGTCGCTCGAAATCTCGCAGAGCTTGGAGATTTGCAGTGCAACCTATCTCAATGTTAGAAGTACTTCCAAATCAATCCACGCATTGGAGATGGGGTGTCCTACTGCTCGCGTTCGCGAAGGTTGCGAATGCGCCTGGCTGATTCCGCTGTCTGTGTAGGCGCTCCAAGTCTCCGCGTCTTCCACTGGGAACACCTCAAACTTCGGCACTGTGACAATAGTATTCGGCAATTGTGGAAGACGTCCGAGATAATTAGACCAGCACCTGTTTATAAGTCAGTATGCCGCACCCTCGACCTAAAAGTCTAGGCACCATACTTATCAAACAGAAAGCAGCCCCAGAAACTAATACGTCTTGCATCTTCTTCGGTCTCGTCTATGCCGTCTTTACTATGCATTCCCAAATTTAAGCCAAGATCGCATGCCATGCGGAAACTCATCCCACTGTACACCCAGCCCTTTGCTTCTCGCCCACATCCAGCTTCTCGCACAGACATGAGGGCTAGCGCTTGCACAGTTGCTAATGCGGGGACTTCGTGCAGGTCTTCCTCCATAATCAGCCTCTTGGCTTCTTTGAAGAAGTGATCCCCTGCGGTCGCGGAGTTATCTCGTATTGCTCTTGCCGCAGGCCATGAAGTGAAATGGCAGCCGAGCGCGAGCATGGCATTGACCAGCAATGGCGTGCAATACTGCATCTTCCTCCCCGAAAACGGAGGTGGTTTCCCCTTTCTAAATTCTTGCAGAAACAGATTCTTAGATAATGTGGTGAAGAAGCTGTAGTGCCAACAAAAGTACATGCTAATCAAGTGCTTCACGAGTTCCGGATCAGAAGTTACGGTCGTCCATGAGGTATACGGGTCATCGACTTGTTGGAATTGCTCTTCGCTGGGATATGTGTCTGGTGACTCGGCTTCCCCATTGTCTGCGCCCATGTAGATTAGATGTGATGTTCCACCAATGTATCGAGTCGATCCGTCCTCTAGTCTCAATTCTCCCATTTTGCCAGACAGTTGCGACTCGAATGTCGACTGCGCCGTCAGAGACGGGGTGCCTAAGGGCGATACCTGCTCATCGTCCTCTTCCGCGCCTCCATTCTCCTTGGCTGCAATGGCCTCGGCAACGGCATCGAGGCTTTCGCATGTCCGAATTTGCTGGACGAGGGCTGCGACTTCGTCTTCGGGATAGTTCAGGATGGCTTGGATAAGGGTCTGGAGGGTGGAATTGCGCTTGGAGAGGGAGTCAATGTCCTTTTTATAGACGCCTTTGCGGCGGTGGTCAGAGTTTGGGTCGTAAATGCATTCGGTATTATAGACGGCGGCGCAGGCAGAGCAGGCAGGCGTGTTGCCATCACACTATGAATTGTGTCAACCCTCCGGAGATAGCATCTCCGCGCACAACTCACCTTGGACTTTCGCTTCCTGCAGGGGACGCACGCGCTGGAAATGCAGCGTCTCTTCTTGGAGCCGTCGTCATTTGTGGCATCCTTCTTTCCTCGGCGACCCTTTTTCTGTGGCGCGTCCGGGGGCAGGGCGTCAACAGGGCGTGAGGACGAAGACGAGTCCATGGCGACAGAACAGGCCCTCGCACAAGGATGTGGGGTTGAATGGCGGGGGGCGGAAGGGTTGTACAGGTTCAATCTGCGCACCAAAAGACGAGTCTGTCGTGGTGCAGGGCGAGGAGGGCACTCAACATGGCTGGCGGCCAGGCGGGAGAGAGCAAGACGGCTGCAACGAGAGCAATCAAGGCTGGTGGGCGCGCATCGGCAAGGTGTAGGATGAAGCTGCTGGCAGGTGCTGGCTCTGGCATCTGCTGATGCACGATTGGGCTTGGGAGGGCTCGGGAACGGGGTTAGCGCTGGTTTTGAGCAGATTGCCGCTCACATATATACTGCGGCGGACATGCTGCCACCACGCCCACTGAGAGCTGCTGGGAATTGCTGGCAAGGAAAACTCTGTCTGCCTGGCGTTGTAGTGCCGAATGCACAGAATGCAGCGTGCAGAGGGCGTTAATCCACTATCAGAACTTTGCTTATGTTGACGAGCTCTTGAGTCGTCGGAAATAACATCCACTGCACCTGCCACTTTTGATGGTTCGCCACACCTAGTTTGTTTGCTCTTTCCTCCCCTACCGTACCCCATTCACTTCACTGACCGGTGTTCGACCATCCACTGTTTACAGTACAGGACAGGACATTTTCAATTACCTTCTAGCATAAATGAGAACTCAAGAGATAATGCCAGACGAACTCCTCAGATATGGATCAAGCCCATATCAAACCTGAAAAAGCAAATCGCAGGCTCCGTCCAATCAGAAGCCGTAAAGTAATCAGTTCCCATACTACGCCCTTGATACCCATCCACCTCAGCTCCTCATGCAAGAGCAAGAAAAGAAAAAGAACCAGCCCATATCCGTACAAGACCCTCGCTTTCTCTGCCTAGATTCCTGATTCTAGGCTCCCCCTCCAGATAATCTTTGCTGGATTACAAACACCAGCCTCCACACCCGAAAAGATCCTGGTGCGCATCCCGTTTTCGCTGCATAGCTGTTAAACCTCGTCTGCGTAGCCTTCGTCATCCTGATCGGCTCGGAAGCCCCCACGGGGATCTGGGTTGTCGACGATAATGAAGGGCCTACCGCTGTCGTCCTCTTGGAGGTTGCCGAAGAGCCGCATGAGGTCTTGGAATGTCGTTCTTCAGAGGGTGTAGTTAGTTACCCACATATCCTAAAAAGTATTTTTTTTAAGAAGTATACGTACTTTTTAGCTCTACTTCCATCGTCTTCCATTATTACGTCAATCTCCTTCTTCTTACGTTGTTGCATTTTGATGAGACGTGAATCCACTGTGTCGCGCACACAGAGCCGCATCATGGAAGTTTCCTCATGTTGACCTATACGGAATACTCGACAAAATGCCTGCTGCTCTGTACAGTTGTTCCACCATAGATCGATGAGAATTACTCCCATATATCAGCATATTGAAGAAGTAGGAGAAGGAGTGGATACCTACCTCTCGAAGCCATGGTGAGATTCAAACCCACTGTAATGCATTAAGATATACCCCGAAGTAACAAAGAAACAATACTTACAGCCTCCACAGCGTAAAGAAGCAAGCAGAATCCTGATCTCAGGATTATCAGCAAAGTTGCTTATAGCCTCGTCCCGGGCTTTGAAGCTAAGTTTGCCATGATACTGAAAGAGTTGTTAGTTTAGTTGGCTTCAAGATCATGAAACAAAGTACGATAAAGAAGCCCTAGAACTTGTCTTGGTGGCTTCAAGGAGTTGAAGGTAATTAATACCGTCGTAGGACACAACTGATAACTCACCTGCTCGCATTTCCACCCCTCCTCTTGACACACCGCCTCCAGAATCCGAATCCTGTAAAAAGCCTTAGCCAAAGCGCTACATGTTCCAGAGTACTGCACTTACATGGCCAAGAACTGCGTGTAAATGATAATCTTGACGTTCGGATTTTCTCTAATCCAATTCAGAACTTGTGCCTTGACAGCAATCGTTTTTGCTGAAGGCAGTACACCCTGGCCCCCAAAACTGAGCCAGTCCGAAGAAATATCCTCGTTCCCAGGACGAACATGCTGGCTCTCTTTCTTCTTGCGGCTTGCGGAACGGGTCGTTGGCGGGTCGTGGTGAAGTTGCGATTCGTCCTCGTCTTCGTCGCAGGGATGGGCAAAGCGGAATGTTTGACCGCAGGCTTTGCATGTGGAGTGTTCTTGGTCCCGTTCTGCGGCTTCCAGATTAGATTTTTCAAGGCAGGGTTCCGCACAAATCAGGTGCCCGCAACTGGTATACCATGGGTCATTTGGCGGACTTTTATGACAGTACGAACATTCAGCTTTCTTCTTGGTTGCCTCCCATTGAGGACCACTAGAAAGACTCTTGAGGTAAGGGCCAAAGTTGTACCCTCTGCCGAATGATTTTCCTAGCTCAGACTCTTGTTGTGCGTCGTTTTCGGGGGCATCTCGAGTTCCAGCGTCGTTTTGTCCTGACTTCTCCATAGCCAGATCATCTAACTGTTTTCGAACTGCGAGAATTATGCGAGCACTACCATTGTTAAGGGATGGGTCTGCATTCTTGATCACCTCCCTAATTCGCTCAATGTCCTCTTGCTCCAAAAGATCTCTCATGACAAACTGGAGCATAAGAACATGAGCTGTAAGCTGTCTGAGTCGTAGTAGCAAAACGAAAGCATTCCTATACGACTTGTCCATCTGTTCTGAATCAACCATGACGTTGATGCGAGCCACAAAGCGGAAACGGACAATGTCGTATATGCTGCGTTCGATGCTATTGAATTCACACCAACAGGTGTTCTCACTAGCTTTAGGAAGCTTGAGAATGGGAGCTCCAAACATTGTATCGGCGTGAGTTCGTCGTAACATGAATTGCCCGAGTCGGAGAAGTAGGCGTTCTGTATGCTCCGAATTGTCAGGATCGCCGTAATTGGCCTTGAATAACTTCAAATTTCCAGTATGGGGCACGCAAAGGAAACGCCAATACGGATAGAGCTCAATGAGGGAGTTCATTATGGGAGTACCAGATACAGCCCATTTGTGTTTTGCCATCAAGGCACGACAGGCGATCGACGTTCTGGATGCATGATTTTTGATCTGTTGGGCTTCATCTAGGACAACTCGTTGCCACTGGATTCTATGCAATAGCCCGCGAGCCTTTGCCCAAGTTTCTTCCCACCAGGATTTCTTTTGTTCGGCAGTTTGACATGCGAGAGGGGGTTGATTTTTCGGGTACGATCGCATGACCTCCGTATAGGTTGTAAGAACGATGTCGTGGCTAGTGAGAATCTGCACAGCATTCGTACTCTCAGGTCGGGTTCCTGAGCCGTATTTCATATGGGTTATACCAATCTTGGGATCAGTGTGCTGATCAATTTCGTTTGCCCACTGGGTAAGGAGGGCCGGGCTAGCAACAATGAGAGTTGTCTTCGGCTCATTGCTCCCTTTCGGAAGTCGGCCATTGACTATATTTGCTATTTCACAGTCAGTTACTTTCAAGGTGTGTCGTATAAATCAAATGAGCTTTAATAGCACAACAATGCAGATAGGGGGAGAGGAATTGGACTTGGATCAAAATAAGGGGATATCAACTTACCCAACATCATCAGTGTCTTTCCTAATCCCATTTGATCGGCCATTAAACCACCACGAGGCTCTTCTGCTGCATTCTCTCTTCTACGGCAGAATGCCGCCCCAAGAAGCTGATATGGCTTGAGGGAAGTCAGCATACCACGGACAAGCCACATTGCCCTTCCGTCTGGTTTGACAGCTCCATGGCCATTGAAGTCTTTTGAGGCGGCCATGAGGGCTGCAATGTCGCTCTTTGTTTCTTTCTCCGCGCCGATAGGCACAGATGCTAAGATCTCTTTTAAAGCATCTCCCTTTCGTCGCGATCGCACCATAGGTGCGTCAGGTGCATCTTGGCCAGCTTGTTGCTCAAAGACATTCGCAGTCAACAAACTGGTCGCTTGTAAGATAGCCCGTTCTGCGTCTCTTTTCTCTTTGGCATTCTTGCGGGGTTTTCTGGCTTTTTTAACTCCAGACTTGTCGGATTTGGAAGGTTTTGATCCTTTGCCTCTTCTTTTGCTGTTTGCGCCGTCGGGATCGGCGTTTTTCTTCTTTTTCTTTGGCTGGTCTTCCTCAGCTTCCAGTGCAACTAGCATACTACTCAGTTCGGCATCCTGGATTGAAACTGGCGGAGGCTCTTTGCGTAGCATATCCAGTCGTCGTGTACGAATTGGCTGGTCCATTTCAATTGCACTGTCTGAATCTTCATTATGAACTTGCGGGAATAGATTCATTTCTTCGTCTGCCTCGGCCGCATCCAAAAGCCGATCATGTTCCCGTTTCTTGAGCCTCTCTTCTTCCGCTCTCATGAGTTTCGTCAATTCAATATCTTGGCGGAGATTAAGCCTACCATTCTGTGCCATAAGATTGTCGTACTCTCTTTTCTTCTTTTGGAACTCTTGAACAGCCTTGAGATGAGCTTTTTCATTATCTGTAATTGGCGTCTGAGTGGTCTGAAGTTCTTTCGAGGGAATTCTGCCTGATGCGATTGTTGCACCTATCTTCTGTTTCTTTCTGTTTGCTGTTTTAGCCTGAAGGTGGCGAATTTTATCAAACACTGAATTGTTGAGACGAGGCACTTGAGCTCGAGTCTCGGTTGGCTGATGCGACAGGGCTGCGGGAGGGTTTTGAGATTGAATTGCTGTCGGTTGATGCGAGGAGACTAGGCGAGGTGCCGGAGAATATTCTGGGACAAATAAGGAATCTTCGTCATGATTTGGAGGGACATTGAGTAAAGGATCATCCTCTATTTGGGGCTCAAATTGTGCGGCATCATCGGCCTCACCAGGATTCTGATACGTTGTTTCAATACTTTCCATAGGCTCGGCTTCAGACGCCGTGATGGAGGTTGCAGTGTGCTTGGATGCGGATGCCGCGAAAGGCATTTCATTGTCACCATTGTCACTCATATCGTCATCCATAGTATCTAATTGATAGAGAGGAGTCAGATACATCGTCAAATGAATTTTAAGACAGATTTTTATGTACTCACCTACTAGCAGGGTGAGGATTTTGCGAAAATGGGTAGGGTGAGATTGCAGGAGTGGTCGATTAAAGCTTTTTCAAGATGTGGGGAGAGATGAGAGTTGGTTTGGCAGGAATTGTACGAGCTTTAAATAGAGCTCTCAAGAGGAAAGAATGGTGAGAGAGGTACGGAAAAGGTGTGGGAAGGCGCGAGTGGAGAAGTGGAAACGAGTGAAGAAGGAGTAATGAGTGAAGAGATTGAATAAATTGGTGGAAAAGACGGGTGTAAGAAGGTTGGAGGAATTGGCATAGGAGGGGAGGTTTATATAGCCACAGGTAAAGTTGGGAAGCAGGTAAGATTGAGTGAGGAGGCGGTGTAGAAGGCGTTAGCGTAGGAATAGTGTAAGAGAAAAAGAATATGAACCTGAGAGGGAGGCTTTATATAGAGGTCCAAGTGGTGGAAGATGTCGGTGAAGGAGGTCAGTGTATCAGTGTAGGAGAGATGGAGTATGAAGCTGGTGGACGAGGAGTATATAGACGTCGGCGGGAGTCAGAAATACTGAAATTGAGATGAATGGAGAAGAGAGCGTGTAAATTTAAATATGAAAGTTTGTACTCGCTCATAAACCATGCAGCTCTTTCGCAATGAATGACTTTCGTATACCACAACAAGGTTGCCCAATGAATAATTCAGAACCCACATGCACATCAAACGCAGCATCATATAGGGCTGAATTTTGATACTTAAAATTTATGGCAGGTAGTATTTCAGATAGCATGCGGAAAGCCAAATATAAGAGAGGCATAGAAAGAAAGAATATTCTCGCACAAATCTCAAATTCAAGGCCTCTTGTACAGAACATAAAAACCGCGTCGGCCTATTTACCACGTTATATATATTTGGCTTAGGGAAAATAACCCAGTGCAGGCATAAATACTACTTGCAACTCTCTACAGTAATTGAATGAGGTGTGTAATGTATCATACTTTTTAAAGCACATTATGGCATTTTTGGGTTATGAGAGATACTAAGAGGACAGATGTAATACTGTCGGACAGCATTACCGACGTGTATGAATGTAAGCTATGGGAGACTTTATTAGAGTTTTCTCTGCGCATTCCATAATAAGGACCTCAGCAGAGTTCACTTCTATGATGAAGAAAACAAACGAAGTAAGCCATTGAAGCTAACTACTCGCTCTATGTCCTTCTACAAACGTATTGGTGGGGAGTCTCTAAAAGCAACTGGACCTATGTGTGACTTCGACCTGCACGATACGATTCGATCCGATGAAGTCAACAAATAAATACATCTGCTTGTACAAAACAATTGATTCTAGGACTTTAGAGGCTAATGAAACTCCGTGCAACATTGACCTAACTTTTTACTAGAAGCCCCTAAATTGCTCAATACCCTGGTGTAATAATATCAAATTTTAGTCCAAGAAACTACCAAAGCTATGTACAATTTCGGTTTGATTTTGGTCCTTTAACTGTTAATAGTAAATAAAAGTAAAATGTGCCGAATTCCTACAGAGGACATTAGAATTGAGGCTCCAGAAGCCACCAAAACAGTATACAACTTCGAATTATTTTCATATACTTAGACCAATAGAAACTAACATATGTTTGTACTCTAGTTCTAGATCAATATTATGTTGTCAGCTTCACCTCGCTATTTCCCAAGTTCATCATGACCGAGGGGTGAGTGTGTTATGAAGTATGATTGTCCACATTTGCCAGTGGCACTTAGCCCAACAGTTCATCAGCGGTGCTATCGCATCAAACCT
This sequence comes from Acrocalymma vagum, assembly GCA_028476805.1. Taxonomy (NCBI): domain Eukaryota; kingdom Fungi; phylum Ascomycota; class Dothideomycetes; order Pleosporales; family Acrocalymmaceae; genus Acrocalymma; species Acrocalymma vagum. The sequence goes on from JAQGEP010000057.1 coordinate 10,595, forward strand.
CTGATTCCGTAAATTTTTTATTCATGCTAGAAGGAGTAGTCAGAGTTAAAGCTTATTTCCCATATCTCTATTCTCGAGTCATGCCGTAAGTGGATCTTCATGTTTGGTGATCCCCGTTTGATAATGTATGTTTAGAGACCATATCCTTCTATAACCTAAAATATTTCTGTGTCTCAAGACCTTCGGTGGCAATATGTATGGCGAGTGAACTACTGAAATAAGCAGCTATTCTATCTTGAGGCACGGAGGTAGCAAAACCTAGCATAGCCCACTGCTTTCTTCTCATTTCAAAGACATATTATAAGCCTACTTTCCGGATTTTTCCGCAGAAGGAATATCTTTCAGGAGCTGATATCAAGCTCAATCATGTTCCAACAAGTAATTTTCAGTCTCAAGGATATCTACTGCGCTATTTAGCAAAGGTAGTGTCTAAATGAAGACGACGACGATGTTGAGGGAGATCAGTCTGATTCTGCACGATGTTCCGGATGCTGTGAAGGCGCGCCTAACTGCGTATCTTCCCACAGCCTCGAAACTTTTCTTCCTTTCCGTCTCTACAACCTGTTTCTTCTTCGCCCTATATATTACACATTTGATTTGGTCTGTCCCGCATTGAACTTTCTAAAGTCTCAACAATATCTCAAAAGGCCCGACTCGTCTCATCCTCATCCGCAATCTCTGCGCTTGCAAGAGTGTTCCGACCTCTTTGATCAGATAGTCTTCCAAACCTGTGTGGCATAGACTTTCTTTACTTGGGGAGAATATAGAAGGAACAATTGACTTCTTTATGAGGAGTTTGCTGTTGTCTTAGTGTTCTGGTTGGGCAGTGTGATGTTCTCGCTCGGGTAGAGCAAGGCAGCCTATAAGCGATTGAAGAACAACGGTAAGTCTATGCTGTCAGGAACTCTCCGGTGGTCAAGAAAAGTGCTCCAAAGGATTTTGAAACGCGGTCTTTGTCCTATTTGCTCATGCTGTCGCGATCATCATCATCATCATCATCGTCGTCGTCGTCGTCGCCCACAACCACTGAGGTGGCTTTCTCCAGATCCTTCCTCTTCTCGACAGACTTAACAACACCCTCAACGATCTCATTCTGCTCTTTATTGTCTGCAACTTTTGCTCTTCTGATGAGTTGCTGTGCTCTCTCGATGACTTCCCCTTCTGCCTTTTTGATAGTGCCGCTGACTCTTACAACCCTGACAACGACTGGAGTGTCGATTGGTTTTGGGAGCTTGGTCATACATGTTAGCGCTGCCCACACCATCTCATAATGATCACGTGGGCAGCGGATTATAGCTGTTGAGGTTGCCGGGGATAAATAATTGACTATTCGGTAGTCAGCGCTATGGCATGAGGATTGAGGATGAGTGAGATGAGTTTACCTTTGAGCCCCGCATTGATCATACCCAACCCGTAGTCTCCATAGATTTCGGCAACGCCATCGCGTATTGCACGACTTAAAATGCCGGCGTGGAAGGCATCTGGCGTGGGCGCGTGGAATTGGAGCAGCTCAGGCACAGGATCCCTTGATTTCGCAGTGGTGGCCGGTGCCGGATAAAGAAAGTTGACTACCAGGTAGCGGAACTTTACACGAACCATCGTGATGAAATTCTATAAGCCGGGGAAATGAGTGGATGGCGGAGGACACAAGTGTTCAGAGTCAGATATGGTAAGATTGAACCCAACAGACAATGATTTGAGAGTTCCTAGCTCAGCCCTATGAGAAAGCTCCTCGCGAGGGAAGACTTGCAAAGTACTAACCCAATAAAGGCTAGCGCCAAACCACGCATGATGACGCGCTGCATCGCCCAAAGGCAGCATCCCCAACTTTCCTTCCTCACTCCACATTCGAACTCCCATATTCCTGCAAAAGCGAACGATTACAACGACACCTTTAGGTCGCCAGAGGAGACTCAAAATCCGTAACATATCACAGGACTATATACTAATCACAGCCGAGCCGTTGAGCCTACGGCAACCCCAAACCCAACAATGGCATCTTCATCCTCATCCACGCCGCTCCTCTAGTAAGCCACCCAAACAACAAAGCATCTTATACTACTCCAATCCACAATCCAATTACTAACAACAATCTCCCAACATAGTGCCTGCATAGCCCACAACACCACTGTCCTCGCCGAACACACCGCCAGTGCCTCCAGCAATGCCTCCTCTCTCGTCTCCCTCGTCCTCCCCCGCCTCACCCACACCACCTCCGCCCACAAAACCATCGACCAAAACCGCTTCTTCATTCACTGCCTCGTGAAATCACCCTCCGACTTCCCCGCCGACCAGTCCTCTGCTGGCGGTCTGACCTTCCTTGTGATCGCCGAACGCGAAATTGGCCAGCGCATCCCGTTTGGATTCTTGACGAATCTTGAGAAGAAGTTTTTCGATGAGTTTGATGCTAGCCAGACGGATTTCGCGAGTTTGCCACCGTATGGGTGCGCGGGGTTTAATGGGGCGTTGAAGAGGCTTATGTTGGAGCAAGGAGGCACGTATGCTGGTCAGCAGGATGCGTTGAAGACCGCGCAGAGGGAAATTGATGGCGTTAGAGAAATCATGACAGAGAACATTGAGCGGGTTTTGGAGCGCGGGGAGCATATGAGCATTTTGGTTGATAAGACAGGGAGACTGGGCGAGAATGCGCGCGACTTTAGGGTCAGGAGTCGCACGCTTAAGCGTAGGATGTGGTGGAAGAATGTCAAGTTGATGGTGCTGCTTATTTTGGTTGTCATATTTTTGATTTACTTATTCGTCGGCTTTGGCTGTGGATTACCTGGTAAGTCCATGTTCTTTTTCTTAGCACTGCTACGTAAAGTACAATGTTGGCGCTAATCTTAATACTAGGCTGGTCACGATGTCTGCGTCATTAAGAGGGTGCTCTAAACGCAATCCTCACTTCAAACCACAAGAGCTTACTACACCCACAACCGCGTATCGTGGATATCGAAAACCCAAGCTCCAAGCCAAACGACCACACGACCACGGCCAAACTGAACACGAGACAATAAGAACCATCAATCTGAGTAAACTATTTTGTTCTCACACTTGTATAAGAAACGCCAACATGCCTTCCTATTGGAAATTATACCATTTCCTGTATCCATACAGGCCCTATTCATAACCAATCCTATACCTATATCCAAGCAATGACAGCTGTACCAGAATTCCTCTGTCCTGCCCATTATTTGCGCTATACCTTTTGCTGTAGATTCTTATTCCGCAATGCCAATGTCAGCCCACGCCCCATTGTAAATCCCAAATAAATCCTAATCAACACCGACGTATGCATGCATATTAATATCCATGACAACAACCAAAAGAAAATGGAATCCAAAAATAATGTCCGAATAAGATGGAAAAGCCCCAGATCCCATTCCTGTTCCCTGACCGCCATTGTGTAAAAAAGATCGCCGGGTAAAAAATTCCTCTATCCCACTATAATAGCTCCGAATCCGGTAATACACCTCCCACGAAATCCCCCAAAGGTCAGAAACCCATCAAAGAAAAATTGAAATAGCTCCCCCCAACCTAGGAAATGCAAAGAATTTTTACGTAATCATACATAATGCGCCTTTATCCAGTCCTAACGGACTCAACTCCCCGGATGATGCTTTTAGAGTCTGTCTCTCTTCTAGAAATAGTCTACGTGAGGTCTTATATAGGAAAGTACTGAAAACAAAGAAATTGACGCTTTTGCTGGCGGATTTTTCTGTTTCTCGTGGATCAACAAACGCCCCGTACGAATAATCAAATACATGTCGCAATTTGGAAAGGAAATTCAAATCATGCAAATGTTGCGGGTATTTCGAGTCGCTCCTCGTGCCAGGTACGCTTATGGCGCCATGACCATAGCAAGCAACGCCATACGAGTGTACAAGCCGTATCTCATCTGTCACTTGTGTCAGCCAATGTTTTTGTTGGAAAGCCAGGGCACTTACCTGTCTGAAATATGCCGCTCTGGGATCAAAGTCCACCTCCTCGTGAATCTCATTGTTCCTAGGCAAAGGATGCATGACCACCATATTTGCCTTAGCCCCCTTCAATACCTTATTGTCAATCACAAATGCGTCCTTGACCTGCTCGTAGCTGGCCAGATCAGGGAAGCGTTCCTTCTGTACTCGGGTGCAGTATAGTACATCTGAGGCCGCAACAATCTCAGGCGTGAGTTCATTAGATACAACCTTGAGCTGACCGCGAGACTTGAGGGCGTCGCGAACCGCTACTGGCATGCTCAGAGAAGCTGGGGAAACTAAGTTGACAGTCACATCGTAGTGCGACAGAAGCTCGCACAAAGAGTGAACAGTACGGCCATACTTGAGGTCGCCAACGAAGGTAATGTTGAGCCCATTGACAGTGCCAAGCTCTTCACGGATAGTAAAGATGTCTAGGAGGGCCTGGGTGGGATGCTCACGGCTGCCATTTCCTGCATTAATAATGGGGACACCAGAGAACTTGGCTGCAATGTCGGCAGAATTTTCAGCAGGATGACGCAGAACAATCGCGTCGCCATAACATCCAAGAGTGCGAATGGTATCAGCGATCGATTCACCCTTTTGAGTGGATGAAACAGCCTCGTTTACAACGACTACTTCACCACCGAGTCGTTTCATAGCAGCATCAAATGAAGCTGATGTTCTTGTAGAAGGCTCAAAGAACATCGTGCAAAGCACACGGCCTTTGAGGATATCCAGGCAGCCATGCCGCTGAGCGCCAAGACGCATTTCTTGTGCGATGGTGAAGAGGAGATGGAGGTCCGCGCGAGTGAATTGCTTAACAGACACGATGTGCTTTCTCTTGAAAGGTGACTTTGCTAGCAATTGGGGCAGAGACAACGAGCCACTGAGTCTGGAGTAATCCAGCGAAGTCTGGTCCTGGGTACCTGGGGCTGGGACAAACTCCTGGAAGTCAACCTTGCTAATCTCAAGATCGTAATGGCGAGCAATTGCCTCAATTAAAATCTTGGCGTTCTTGACATTTGTGACGAGAGGAATCTGGAAATCTACTGCCATACGTCGAGTGCGGTATCCTCTACTCATGTAGTTGGCAGGTCGACGGAAGCGGTTGTTTGAGGGCAAGTTGATGTACAAGTCGATGAGATTGTTGGACAGATGCTGGTTCAATGAGTATTCTGGCTTCTGCTCGTCCTGGTCGCCGCTTGGGAGTACTTCCAGGAACTTGACAGGAATACCGTGCTCTTGAATATAGTCTGCTGTTCCAGCGGTTGCGAAAAGGTTGAAGCCCATCTTGTGAAGACGCTCGATAGAAGGCAACATCTCTAGCTTATCTTTGAAGGAACCAACGGATAAAAGAATATTCCTGTTTGGTAGGCGGAATCCGGTAGCAATGAGACCCTTCAGGTATGCCTCATACTTCGATCGGCCAAAGCAAGCAACTTCACCAGTGGAAGCCATCTCAACACCAAGAACGGGATCCGCGCCAGAGAGTCGAGAGAATGAGAACTGAGGGACCTTAACACCAACGTAGTCAGCTGGGATATTGACTGGTGGGTATTCGGTCACAGGAAGACCAGCCATGGCCTTGGTAGCCATCTCGATAAGATCGACTCCCATGACTTTGGAAACAAACGGGAATGAACGAGATGCTCGAACATTGCACTCAATGACCTTGATTTCATTGTCCTTGGCAATGAACTGAATGTTGTAGGGACCAGTTACGTTCAAAGCGTTTCCTATCTTTCGTGTAGCGTCCTCGATACGCCGAATGGTTTCGGGATCCAAGTCTTGCGGCGGAAGAATTAGAGTGGCATCACCGGAGTGAACGCCAGCGTTTTCAACATGCTCAGAAATGAAATGGCCAATCATGGTTCCGTTACGGGCAACAGCGTCCATCTCAATTTCCTTTGCGTTCTCGATGTACTTGGTGATAACAACAGGGTGCTCCCTTGAGACTTCAGCAGCTTGCTTGAGATAATTTGCCAAATCGTCCTTTGAATAGACAGTGTTCATGGCAGCTCCGGAGAGAACGTAAGATGGGCGCACAAGTACCGGGTAGGATACCTTCTCGCAGAATTCGGTGGCCTCCTCAATGCTGGTGAGTTCCTTCCAAGCAGGTTGGTCTACTGAAATGCGGTCAAGCATACGGGAGAACTTGTAGCGGTTCTCAGCTGTATCGATCATTTCCGGCGAGGTACCGAGAATCTTGACATTCATGCGGTGCAATGGTAGGGCGATGTTGTTAGGCGTCTGGCCACCCATGGACATGATCACACCGCTGGAGTTTTCCAGAGAGTAGATGTCTAGCACCGTCTCCAAGCTGATGTTCTCGAAGTAGAGGCGGTCCGCTTCGTCATAATCAGTACTTACGGTCTCGGGATTGTAGTTGACCATGACTGTCTTGAAGCCCTGCTCGCGCAAAGTTCGAATGGCTCGAACAGAACACCAATCAAACTCAACCGAGGAACCAATACGGTAAACACCTGACCCAAGAACCATAACACCACGGTCATTGAAGTTGATGTCGTGTTCAGTGCCGTTGTATGTAAGGTAGAGATAGTTTGTGACAGCTGGGAACTCAGCTGCGACGGTGTCAATCTGCTTGACGACGGGGAACACGCCAGCGTCCACTCGAGCGCGGCGAACAGCGAGTTCATTGGAGTCCCAGAACTTTGCCAGCTGACGATCAGAGTAACCTAGCTCCTTCGCCTTCCTGATCAAGGGGCCGGTGATACTAGCAGTGTTGTAGGTAGACATGAGCTTTTCGAAGTCACTGAGTCTCTTGAGTCGGCTGAGGAACCACTTGTCGATCTTGGTCATTTCCCAGATCTTGTCGACGCCATAGCCAGCCTTCATGGCGTTCGCGATGGCAAACAATCGCTGATCTGAAGGTGTTTGCAGCTCCTGGTCAATCTTCATAAGAGCAGTGGTCTCGCTAAATCCAAGATTATTGGGATCAATTTCGCGGATGGCTTTCTGGATGGCCTCTTCAAAAGTTCTACCGATGCTCATAACTTCACCAACACTCTTCATGGATGAGCCCAGAAGCGTCGAGACACGCAAAAACTTCTTCAAATCCCATCGTGGGATCTTGACAACGACGTAATCGAGTGACGGCTCAAAGCACGCGCAGGTCACCTTGGTAACGGAGTTTGAAATCTCGTTGAGAGGAATACCGAGACCAAGCTTGGCAGCTACGAAAGCCAGAGGGTAACCAGTGGCCTTGGAAGCGAGAGCTGACGAACGTGAGAGGCGTGCGTTCACTTCGATAATACAGTATTCTCGAGAAAATGGGTTAAGAGCATACTGAATGTTGCACTCTCCAACGACGCCAAGGTGTCGAATGACATTGACAGCAGTCGTTCGAAGCATGTTGTAGTCTTCGTCTGATAGCGTCTGTGACGGAGCGACGACAATGGAGTCGCCAGTGTGGATACCCAACGGGTCAAAGTTCTCCATATTACAGACAGTGATGCAGTTGTCCCTAGCATCGCGAACGACCTCGTACTCGATTTCCTTCCATCCCTTCATACTGCGCTCAATGAGAACCTGAGGGCTAGCAGCGAAAGCCTTGTTGCAAAGGTCGAGCAGCTGATCATCGTTTTCGGCGAAACCGCTTCCAAGGCCACCAAGGGCATAGGCCGCTCGCACAATGACTGGGAAACCGATGTCCTTCACAACGCGCATTGCCTCGTCAACAGAGCTCGCGGATGCAGACTTGGCGCACTTCTCGCCAATAGACTCCATACTACGAGCGAAGAGCTCTCGGTCTTCGGTAGTGATAATGGTATCGATTGGCGTGCCAAGCACCTTGACACCAAGCCCCTCGAATTCATCCTTAAGTTGAATACCGACTTGAAGAGCAGTCTGGCCACCAAACGTAACGTAGATACCGTCTGGCCGTTCCTTTTGGATGACCTTGCGGACAAAGTCTGCATTGACGGGAAGGAAATAGACCTTGTCAGCAAGGCCTTTGGATGTCTGGATGGTGGCAATGTTGGGGTTGATCAAGATCGTGTAGATGCCTTCTTCCTTCAAAGCTTTGATGGCCTGACTTCCAGAGTAGTCAAACTCTCCCGCCTGGCCAATACTCAGACCGCCACTACCGAGAACCAAGACCTTCTTAACATTGACTCGAGGAGCCAGCTTCCTGTTTTCCTCGATGGTGCCACCAGGGAACTCCACCGACTGTGAAAGAACGTTTGAAGACTCGAGGCTCTTGGTGATGGTATTGATGAATACATCAAAGAGGTACTCGGTGTCACGGGGGCCAGGAGTATGCTCAGGATGGAACTGTACACTGAAGTAGGGGCGTCGGGTGTGGCGAATACCCTCGTTGCTGCCGTCGTTGGCGTTGACAAAAAGTTCTTCCCAGCCATTGGGAAGAGTCTTAGTGTCCACAGCATAACCGTGGTTCTGAGAGGTGATATGACAGCGACCGGAGATCATGTTGGTGCACGGGATGTTGTGGCCACGATTACCAAACTTCATCTTGATGGTGTTTGCACCTGCAGCTCTAGCGAGAAGCTGATGACCGAGACAGATACCGAAGATCGGTGTTCGAGCCTCATCCATTGCGGCCTTGATGTGTTTCACAGTAGCCTCCATCATAGCAGGGTCACCAGGACCGTTAGAAATGAAGAGGCCGTCATAGTCCTTACCAGAAAGCTGCGGGAAGTCATAGTCCCAGGGTACGACTTGGACTTCGACGCCTCTTTTGACAAGGCACCTCAGTTGGTTGAATTTCAGGCCAACATCAACGCAGACAACGCGCACAGGGCGGCCGGAAGGATGCTTGAGGGCGTTTTCGGGGTCGGGAGAGTACAGCTTCGGCTCCTTGATGGACACTGTGCTAGAGTTAGACCGTATTCTAGCACAAAGATACAATGCACGTCACCTTCAGCTACCAAATTCTTCTTATTAGGATCTACCCATTCAATCTGCTTGAATTCGCTCTTCCAGGTCTGCTCTTCAGCAGCGCCATTGGCCGGTGACTGAGTGACAGTGGTACCATTTGTGAGAGCAGCAGTGACCGGAGGAGCTGAAGTTCTCTGAAGCAGGCGACCAAGCATGCTACCTTCCTCGCGGATGCGCTTGGTAAGTGCTCGCGTGTCCACACCGGTTATGGCAGGAACGCCCTGCTCCTTCAACCAAGCTCCTAGCGAGGATTTGGCCAGGTAGTGTGAGTATTCCTCTTCAGCATACGAAGCCACAACCAAGCCAGCAATATGGATTTCTTTGGCTTCGAAGTAAGCAGGAACGTCTTTCAAGAGCTTGTCCATTTCCTCCCGGGCTGGCACGCCGTAGTTGCCCACGAGTGGGAAAGTGATGACGAGAATCTGGCCGCGATACGAGGGATCAGTGATGGACTCGGGATAGCCCACCATGCCGGTCTGGAAGACCAATTCGCCGGCAATGCTCTTGTCAGCACCGAAGCTGCGGCCGAAGCAGACGTAGCCATCTTGGAGCTCGAGAGCCATGTTCTGGCTCTCGTCCGAGTATTGGGCCATGGCGGGGTAAAGTTGAGAGACAGCTCGCGGGCTTCTGTGAGCCTCCTGAGTCGAGTCTGTCAGACAATTGCAGGGTGGATGAGAAGAGGAAAAGTCTTTCAGCTGAGAAGAGAAGAGTAGTAAAAAAAAGAATTGTGCTCACTACAGGCAAAAAAAATCGAGGCTAGGTTTAGCGGGGTCTCAGCGGGGTCTGATTGGTCCAAGCGCCAGTGCGATGATGCAGTCGGCCAGAGCTTGGAGCCGCCCTCGCATTCGAGCTCCGATCGGCGCAGGACAAAGCGCGTTCGGAGGGCATCGTGAAGGGAAAAAGTCTGCAGTGAGTACTTGGAAAATATACATCTGAAGATAGCATCGAATGTATTCAGCATTTGTGTGGGTACACAAATATTTATGGATGATATTTAGGGTAAGTAGGAGCAAGACGCATGATCGGCACGAAGGGTGTACATTCCAGGTCTCTAGTTGTGCCAGTCTCCCTCTCGCGCCCAGGAGCAATTGGTAATATAGGTCTTGAGATCAACTGACTTCAATTACGTCTTTGTCCGTTTAAATGTACCTTGAAACAGTAAGAATAGTAATCTAGCATGTCCATCTTTGTTGGCTTCTATGCCCCAACATACAGACGATCTTAACAGCTTGGTAGACGATTTTGGTGACTTCGATTACATGGTCGTCCGCAACAAGAGAGCTCACTAGCAGCTTTCTCGCTATACTTATCCATTCCTGGCGTTTCCAGAAAGCTTGACATTGCTCACCTACATTACATCGGGTCTAGAGGACAGGGCCGGTAGGTTGCTGTGTTGGAATAGTTGTGCCTGCTTAGGAGATTTGACAGAACACAGGAGCTGGTTGTTAGTATATCTCTGATGAGAATGAAGATATCCAAACCAGGTATATGTATCTCGAACAGGTTGGAAGCTGTGTGGGGGAGTTCTAACGATGAGCTTTCTCTCCGCACGTTAGACTCCGGGGTGCGGAATAGGATATGAAATGCGTCATATATAGAAATGCCAATATCACCTGCGTCTTTCAGGATTGACACCAAGCATTGATCAAACGCGCGCATTGAGCATCCCAGAATCTACCAAGTCACTGGTAGAATCTTTGGTTGAGGGGACATCCGAGAACGCTGTCATTTGGACGGCATATTACTCATCGCGAGATATCACGAGGAACGGCCTGATCCTGATCCTGAGGCGCAATGGTTGGTGCTGCGTTCCGCGCGGCATATTTAGAGGCCGCAATCAGAACCGTTGCTTTGTTGTGGTGAGCTTCCCGAGGCAATATTTCAGCTCTTTTTTCTTTTCTTTTTTTTTTCGAATTCCACATATCGACTGGCACATGAACAATCTGGAAGCCGTTTGCGGTTTCGTGTTGGGCGAGGGCGTTTTCTCAGGTGCCCCTTCAATTGGTAAAAAGGGCGCATCTAGCACCGTAGACTCTGGTGGGGTGAAGGAAGTCGTTTGCATGTTCGATGTGGTGTTATGGGTTTAGCATGCTGGTGGCGAACGCCAGGAGTGTCTGGCTCTGAAGGAACCTGGTGGCTGTTCTGTTATAAGGGTTGTGGTCGTATTGATACATTTGGCGCTGAGGTCGGAGCAAGACGCACGATCGCCGACGAGGATTGGTGGTTGGTCGCTTGGTTGGGTTGGTTGGTTGGACCTTCCACACCAAGAGGCAGGCTCATAAACCTGCCTATTCGGTGTGCCTGCCTCAACACAGGTCTTTTCTGCCGAATGAGGACATGCGCCGCGACTGCGGTGCGACGCTGCACACGCATAACATATAACGGCCGATTGACAAATAGATTCGGCCAGATTTCGAGCTATCAATGGCTGTAGATTCCCATCGCGATGAGCGGAAGAGCTTGTGAAAGTGTTGCGTGCTTTTTGGATGGCTGCGAATACGTGAGGCTGGCAGAGCCACTCCGACGCCGGCCTAGCTGGCTGTGTGGGCGGGTAGAGTACGACCTATGTTGGTCTGTATGCTGGCGGATCTGAGAGATATTTGTCTCCTACACGCTTCGTCCTTGTTATGAATATGTCTCCAGGTCCTTTGCGGCCCTTTTGAGCCGTATTTTGTGTCCCGCCCGTGTGCAGAAAAAACAGGGCAACACCACCACAACCATGGGATTCTGACCGCTTCCCACCCCGCAGCACACAAATCCCGTTGCCACAGTCGTTGAGCTCCGTGGCCTGTCGTACATGTGCGTCTGGGCTGCATTAGCCGCGATTTGCAGAGCGAGGGATGTCCGAGGGGGGTTCGCTAAAGACTGCTTGTGTAGGTGCTGCGCGCTGCTATTCGCTCCTTCCACCACCAGATCGTGGGGATACTTTGCGCGCAGATAAGGGCCATCCTCCCTCATGACCATCAGCGCCGAAGAATTCCTGGGGAAGCGGTGTAGCGGTGAATCGCTTTCTTGCCTCTATCCTGCCCATAGCAAGTCCTCCCATGCCGTGAGTCGTGACCCTTATCATGAATAGGTAGTCCCCGCAGTTCTGTCTAGTGAAACCGAAACCTCTTGTTTACTTACACCACATTCTTCCACCGCCCCCCCCCCCAAACCATCACTGCCACCACCACCCCAGGACGAGGACGTCGACCGCATCCCACCCGCAGACGCGAGGCACAATCCCATGTTCGCTTCATTTCTGCGCTCCCAGAAAGGCCGTCGGTCCGAAACTACGCCTCTGCTCTCCGTCCTGAGCAGATATCGCAGCCGCAACACTGATGACCCGGGCCATTCTGAACTCGACGAAGACTACCCCGAGGACATCATCGACGGCGAGGACGACGAAGATGACAATGACGATCGAAGACGCGATGGACCTTTGCTGCCCGTCTTTTCTTCTGAATTTCTAGGTATTTTTGCAACCCTCTCCACTAGCTCCTAAATTTCTGTTTGCGCCCCCTTATTAACCCTTCTTCGTAGATCGCATACCCATCTACAATACCACCCACGCTATTCGCATAATACTGGTCCAGAGATGCGAAACGACGCTCTCTTGGGACCAGCTGCGTTCCCCCCAAGTCTCCCAATTCCTCGTGAAGCCCATCCAGCAGCAGATCCACGCCGACCACTTCTCGCGCGGCGCCTTGTACTGTTTACTCGCCAACTGTCTGCAATTCCGCAAGGAGGGAGAATCAAATCCGGGAAATGTGGGGGTCAGCAAGACACGCGCGCTCATCTGCGAGCTATTAGCAATGAGGCTGCTCAAGGAGTTCTCAACCCGCGAGTTGATTGACGCTCTGTCGTACGATTTCGACCCTCTCCAGGGTCTCAGTGTCCATTTAGCAGGCACCGCGACCCCGGGTGGAGGGAACTGGTCTTCCCAAGGCCTTCGTGCTGCGAGAATCTCCACCCTCGAAATTGCCATTCGCGCTCAAGCCAAAAAATTCCTAGCGCATCCTCTAGTCGTCCAACAATTAGAGGCAATCTGGGCCGGAACCATCGTGTTTCACTCTGTAGCTGATAGCCTCCACAGGAAACCTGATACTCCTCCGCAAGGTCAGCGTTATAACACATTTGATGATAATGTCTCGCCTGGAAGAGGACCATCACGCCGCTTGTCTCCGGCGAAACGAGTTAACACCCGATCCCAACCCCAAACGCAGCCTCCGACCGCTTCGTTGCTAAGACGCACTGTGACTTTGTATGATCCTCACGACGCCTCCCTCTTTAAGCTTTCCCGGCTCCGCGTGCCTCGCTATCGAAATTTGTTCTCAACAGTCTCTTTCGCCGTCATGCTCGGTCTTTTCCTGGCCGTGCTAGCAGAAAAGTCTGACGACATCACAGCGCTGGAGGTACTATTCTGGTTTTGGAGTGCTGGATATATGCTGGATGAGATTGTCGGCTTCTCTGAGCAAGGCTTTGGACTTTACATCATGAGCGTCTGGAATGCCTTTGACCTAGGCATTTTATTGATGTTCTTGTCTTACTACATCTTGCGACTCTACGGAATTCTGCTGGCAGACTCTGGTAGGCACCATGTAGCAAGCATGGCGTACGACGTGCTTGGTTCCACCGCGGTGCTATTGTTCCCGCGTCTCTTCTCCGCTTTGGATCATTACCGCTACTTCTCCCAACTCCTCATTGCCTTCCGGATGATGGCCATGGATTTGATCGCTATTCTGTTACTGATTGTCATCAGCTGCTCTGGCTTTTTTGTAGCTTTCACTCTGGCTTTCAAATCCGAACTCGAGGCCACAGGTGCTGCTTATGCCCTCTTCCAGCTTTTGATGGGCTTTACTCCCGCAGCATGGGATCTATGGGGAGAGTTCAACATCCTGGGCAAGTGCTTATTGGCAACATTCCTGTTCATTTGCCACTTCCTCATCGTCACCATCTTGGTCACTGTACTGACCAACTCCTTTATGGCGATCGTTCAGAATGCGAACGAGGAACATCAATTCCTCTTCGCAGTGAACACAATCTCTATGGTCAAGTCGGATGCGCTGTTCTCCTATATCCCACCTGCGAACATCATTGGATGGCTCCTCATACCCTTCAAATACGTCATGCCGTTTAAGAGGTTCGTTCGGATGAACCGCCTGATCATCAAGTTGTCCCACATACCAATCCTGTTTACCATTTTCTCGTATGAGCGGTTGCTTCTCTCGAACCTAGCCTATGGGCCAACCGACTTAGTTGAACAACGTGGTCGTTCACAATCAAAAGTGGCCGTTCCCGCATTCAGTATCCGGGGCGCTGCCGATATGTTTAGTCCTGGCACTCGACTACGTGAGCCTTCTATCACAACATTCCACAAGGATCGTGCCCTCGAGGAGGTTTTTCGCCGGCCCTGGCGTAACCCTAGCATACAGGCAGCGCCGACCACGAATTACCCTCCAGGAAGAAGAAATTCGAGTAATGTTGTGACAGACTGGATGAAGAAAATGGGGAATGATGAAGAAGCCACTCCGCCGCAAGAGGACACCCGATCCGTACTTGACAGATTAGAGACTCGAACCCGACCCCTACTGCGGCGTTCAAAGACTGCTGTGCAGCCAACAAAACGCAAACACCCACTCGCGACGTCTCGAATCATTGCTTCCGATCCTGATGACAACTTGACCTCTATTAGCCGACCGATCGCAGAAGAGCAAGAACCAGATATGATCATGGACGAGCCACAGCAGACAGATGCTGATGGCGACGATGAACTATTGACTAATGACGAAGATGACCGAGAACCATCGGATCGTGCTACCAAAGTTACAGGAGAACCAGACAAGGAAAACAAGCCTCAGCAAGGTTACGAAACCTCAGAAGACGAATTTTTCCGCACACCTATGACTGTAAAGCCTCGAACACCAGCGGCCCGTACGCCCGCAAGAGCCAGTTCGCCATCTGAATTTGGTTCTCAGCCTGCACACCAAATGTCTCCCAGCAAAAAACATGCACGACCAAAGACAGCCCACAATCGCAACCTCTCTACCAACACTGTTCTTTTCAGCCCAACCAAGGAGACCGCAACTGATTTATCTCGATCCCTTTCGCCTGAAAGAAGGCCACGCACGAGTACTCGTAGCGGTACGGCTACGCCTGGCCGTCTGGATGGCCACAGGACTCCGAAGCGCCCTGTTCTCAATGTTCCGGCATCGCGTCCTCGCGCAATCTTGCCACCACGGGAAGTTGGTCGCCAAGCACCCAATATTGCCAACTTCCTCGCCATGGATCAACGACGACGGACCCCGTCGTTCACTGCCATTGCGTTGGACTTAGCTTCAGATCTTGGAGATAACAACCACAATCCCAACTTTGGCAATTTGAACACCATCCCAGCATCCTTCACCACTCAATTTGAGATGGCAGCACGAGCTAGGGCGCGGGAGAGAAAGAGCAGTGACACGGAGTCGGACTCTAACCGCATGAGTAGAATTATGCTGGCTCGGATGACGACACTGGAAGAGGGCTTCCGTGACGTGTTGAAAGAGGTCAAGGGGTTGAGAAAGGGAAGCGAAGATGGACACCCGAGTCATACGGAGAGCAAAGGAACGCGAAGCCCGCCAAATGAGTTGATCAAAAAGCGGAACAAAGGCAAGAAGAAGAGTAGTAAGAGAGATAGCTCTGAAGAAAGGGTGGTGAGGGGTGTGGGTATGGGATCGAGCCTGTAGACTGCAAGGCTATTAAAAATAGGGAGGCTGTATTTGCTATACGATACTTCGGTGGTTGGTCTTGTTTTGTTCTATTTTTTTCATCCGGCGTTTGAGCGAAACAAGTTTTGCATGGTTTGCCGATTGGGCTGGTTTTCGTTACTTGTTTCTTTTTCCTTTTTGCATCTTTGATTCGGCGAGATATCCCATTGGGCATGTGCGTCTGAAGCAGGGTTTTTCTGGGCGTTTCATGAGGGTTGGTTTTATTATTTATATTTCTGGCCTGTTTGTATCATTATGGTGGTAAAGGTGGTGGCTCTTATATGGGCGCATTGTTAATTTCTAGTATCTGCTGCATAGGATGAGATTAAGCATTTTGTTGTGTTTTCGAAGCCATGACAGTCCTCTGAGAAGTTTTTACCTCAAAGTCTCGAATGCTTACTCCAGAGGGGCCATCGTCGGAAAAGCGCAGAGAGGTTCCTGCATCACGACCATGTCCAGAACAGCGTGGTCATGACGCAGTTGCGGGGTTTCTCGGGGCGCGATTGGCGGATCGAGTCTTGTGACACGGTTGCGGGTGCTCGCGTGGTCTCGCTTGATCGACTTTTTGAACATCACCCGTCACTCCCGCATCCTTCACCACCTAGTCTACCACTTACACCCACTTCTGCTCTGCTAGCTCCACGTCACGCCCACTCCCGTCTATTCTGACCGCCCATCACCCGCTCGCGACTGGATCGTGAAGGTCCAGGCCAAGCGCCAGCCATGTCCAGCTCCTGGGCACATGGCCAGCACTGGTCGTCTTGGTCACACTTGTCATGCCCATCCATCTTCACTTCTGTGCCTTTTTATTAACCTGCCACTGCCCGCCGCGGTCCGCTACCGCTAGCTTGTCGTCTACCTCCATCGCCATTCTGACGTCGCGGCTACTCACTGGCCGAGGTTCTACCACTAAGTATTAGCTAGCCAGAGGAATATACACCGCCAGTTCTGCCCTCCAAATTACCTCTTTGTCCTGAAGTCTTTTCTTAGTTTTATTTGTGCTCTTGTCCTCTATGCATCTCAACTAATCGATGTTATTCTTCCTCGTCGCCTTCTCCTTAAAACCACCGTCCAGCGAGCAGGCCTGCTCCTCCTGTTCCTCACGCAACCATGGCCCGTTCGCTGCCTTCTCTTCTCGTAGCATACTTTGCGTTTTCTACAACTGCATTATCGATACCCCCGCTGCCACGCCCGCACCTTCCAGATTTCCTGACTGTGGGCCCCAGCCATGTTCATGCGCAGCAGACACCGTTGCTAGATACCCTAGATATATGGATAGAGCAGGAGCGGAAGGTTGCACTAGAACGCTTGCTCGCGAATATTAAGCCAGGTGGAAGGAATACTGAAGTGCGAGATAGGGATGAGAAGAAGGTTGTGGATGGGACAGTACTGGCTAGTCCAAGTAGGGACCATCCGGATTATTTTTATCAGTGTAGGTGATTTTTCGGTACAGTGGGTTGGTAATGGTGGGGGACAGATGTAAATTTGATTCAGCAGGACTAATAATTTCTTAGGGGTCCGCGACGCTGCTATTACCATGAACTCACTCGTCGACATGTATAATGACGATCCGTCGTCTGCTTTCTCATCCAAACTATCCGCGATTATCGATGCATACGCAAAACTTCAGGGCAAGATCCAGCACACGAATAACCCGTCTGGCTCATTTGACGATCTACAAGGGCTCGGGGAGCCAAAATTTCAAGTTGATGGCACACCTTTTGAAGCCTCCTGGGGTCGCCCACAACGCGATGGTCCAGCATTACGGGCGATCACTTTGATCCGCTATCTTCGTGCCTACAACGCCTCGCACCCCACTCTATGGGCGTCACCTCAGTCCGATGACTTCTTCAAGCCGCTATATGAGGCTAAAATGCCTCCAAAAAGCGTGATTAAGGCGGATTTGGAATACGTCAGCCACTATTGGAATCAATCCAGCTTTGATCTCTGGGAAGAAATCGAGGGATTGCATTTCTTTACTTTGATGGTTAGTTCCAGGGCCTTGAAAGAGGGCGCACAGCTGGCTCGAACTTTTGGAGACAATGGCGCTGTGGAGTGGTATGAGGAGCAAGCATCATATATCGAAAATACGCTGCAGCAATTTTGGGACAACGAGAAGGGACACTTGGTGGAAACCTTGGAATCAGATCGTTCAGGTCTGGACTGCGGATTACTCCTCGGCACACTCCACGCACTACCAACACAAGGCACGAAACTCAAACCAACATACCCCCCCTGGTCCGATGAAATCCTCGTCTCTCTCCTCGCACTCACACGAGACCAACATGACCGTTTCCCTATCAACAGCAAATATTCCGACTGGAACGAAAATGCCGAAGACGAAAATCCATCAAGCACATTCCGATTCCAAGGTACAGGCCTCGGCCGCTACCCTGAAGACGTCTACGACGGCTACGGCACCTCGTACCGCGGCGGAAACCCTTGGTTCCTCTGCACCTCGTCCGCCGCCGAAGTGCTTTACCAAACCGCGACACACATCTCACGCGTCTCCAACCTCACCATCACGTCCAAAAACCACCCATTTTTCTCCTCTCTCCTCTCCACCTCCTCTCTGAAACATTCTCTTAAGGTCAACGCTTCGTACGGTCCTAGCGACGCGTTGTTTCATTCTGTGATTGAGAGGTTGGCTGAGGCGGGAGATGAGTTTTTGGAGGTGGTTAAGAGGCATGTGGATGAGAGTGGGGGCATGAGCGAGCAGTTTGATAGGAGAAGTGGGTATATGCGCGGTGCGGGGGATTTGACGTGGAGTTATGGAGCGTTTTTGATGGCGGAGAAGGGGAGAGCAGCAATGCATGAGGAGTTGGGGAAGGAGGAATGATGGGCATTGGAGATTGGAGGTTCATGGATGAGTCGGGGTGAGATGATGTGATTTTGGTTTTTTTTCTGCCATTGCGTCGGAGTTTTGTCGCTTCGGTTGGGGCCTTTTGTATGGGTACTGGTAAGGCTTTGGCACGGTTATGTCATGGCTATGGCTACGGAAATGATTCACGAATTTATAGGCAATATCACGACGTTGCCGGCCCGGCATGGAATTTATGGGAATTGGGTCTGGCTCGGAAAACGGAATTGTTTTTATGCATATAAGTATGGGTAGGGATATGGAGAGGTAGGGTGAGTGATAAAGTTACACGTCATCATACACTCTACGGATTCACAGATATATACTTCGTTATCATTGAAGTGTGAGCTTTTCTCCAGAGGGATGACTATGTTTCGAGCTATACAGTCTAACGTCTGAATTCGAAGCCAAACTCGATGAACCATTCCTTCACAACCCATAGCATTCTATATCCAACACTCCGCGCAACAACGAACCAACACCGTACTCAATTCTCCTCCGCAAGACCCTTCTTAAAAAACTCCACAAACTTCCCAAACGGAATCAACTCCGTCCGATCATAAAGATCCACATGGCCCGCCCCCTGCACCCAAAATATCTCCTTTGGCTCCCCCGCCCTCTCAAACGCATCCTCACTAAACTCCCTCGAATGCGCCTGATCTCCCGCAACAAACAGCATCGGTCGCGGCGCAATCGTCTCAATATCATTAAAAGGGTAGAAATTCATAAACCGCGTCTCATCAACATATGTCCGTGTAGTCGTCGAATCAGGCGTCACACCCTCAGGCGTGAACTGCCCGCGTTCCGTGCGATAAAAGTCGTAGAACTCGCGGCCTATGGCGTCGGTCTCATTGGTTATTTCTGTAGGCGTGCCGGCTAGGATTCTAGACTCGCCGCCGTCTACCACTGTCCAGCGTTCGTTTGCGGCGGTGGCGAGAAGCTCTTTGCGTTGTTCTACGCTGAGGGAGTTGCGGAGTCCGTGTCGATTTGCAGCGCCCATGTCGTACATGCTCGATGTTGCTATGGCTTTTATGCGGTAGTCGAGTTTTGCGGCGCTGATGACGAAGCTGCCGCTTCCGCAGATGCCTAGGACGCCGATGCGCGAGCGGTCGACGAAGGGTTGGCGGCCGAGGAAGTCGACGGCCGCGCTGAAGGCTTCGGTGTAGAGATCTGGGGCGACGCCGTTTCGGGGCTCGCCGGAGCTGCTGCCCCAGAAGGATTGGTCGAGAGACACTGTAATGAAGCCTTGTTCGGCGAGCTTGGTGGCGTAGAGGTTTGCACTTTGTTCTTTCACTGCGCCCTGGGGGTGGCCGACGACGATGGCGGAGTATGTGGTGTTGAGGTTGAGGTTGGTGGCGTGGAAGAGGTTGCCGGATATGTTCATTCGGAAGTGGTTGAGGAAAGTTATGGGTTGGATGGTGACGTTGTCGCTACGGTAGAAGTTGTTGGCTCCGAAGGACAGGTTTTGTGCTATTGCGGGTAATGTGTTGATTGTGGCTATCATGCCTAGTGCGGCAATGTTTCGTCCTATCGCCTTCATGGTGTTGGATTTGGAATACTTAATATCTCTGTGTGAAGAGGAACTGCTAATGAAGCTGACCTGGGATATCTAATTCAAACGGCATATTGCTTTTCTTAAATAGTTGGTCAAAGGAGCAGTAGGCTTTACACTGCCACATTATACGTCAGTTGTGCCTGCAAACCCGTTATCGAAGAAATGCAAACCCAGTAACGTCATACAAAACAGTGAAACGGACAAGTCCGCTCGGTGGTGTACGTACGCCATTGTCACTGCCCCAATATAAATTGACCAAGCGGTCAAATATTGGTTTGTCTATCGATTCAAAGGACCGAGGACCGCAGATTTGTTCATTCTGTGATCACTGAGTGGGGATGATCAAGAATTTAGCATCTCTGGCAGACGCAATTCGAGTATATCCCTCTAGATATTTGACACTAGGATTGGTTGGTTGTTAATACCCCTTATACACTCCTGGTCTTGGCTGTCAGCCTCTTGCATTAGCGTCTTTCGTAATTTATTGTATCTTTTATAAACTAAATTTCTTAGCTGTCAGCTGGGTGCATTAACGTTTTGTACATACATTTTATCCCAGACTTATAGAGAGGTGACAGCAGTATCTAAATGCTCTCAACTATTCGTTTGCGTGGCTCTCTGACCATGGTGCGACCTGATTATAATGTTTTCTGACAGGTTCCCAGTTTGCTTTGGTGAGACCTACTAGGATGTCCAGGAATTTTGGTCAAGTCCATGGTCGATGCCAAGAGTGGGTCGAGCATGTCTCTACAAGGGTTGTCCATTGTCACAATTCAAAAATGGGCGATAGACCAAGCAGTTCTTGCATTGACTTTGAGGACTCTTATTGCAAAATTAAGGATGTAAGGAAGATTATTTAGATATCGTCTTTTGCAACAACGTACCTATGGTCAATAGGGCATCGAATCAAGGGAATAGTTATCCACAGTATCCCTGGGCTATGCATCATTCATAGTATTAATTACTTGCTGTGAACCTAATGGTATTTCATTCTGTTAGTGGGGTAAAATCAAGGGGAAACTCATCTGAAGCTTACCTTCTCCCTTCCAGAAAAAATAGTACCAGCACTCTTGATCTCCGCCAGGCCTCTGCTCCCATCCTAGCGAGTATCTCCGTCATATTCTTCGTGGCGACTTCTTGCTGCCCGCAGAGCAGCTTCAGGATCCCGTAGCCAAATGTCTGACTATGAAATTCCAGATTATTTATCGCTATCTTAATTACGTCTTCGGTAAATTTGATTTCTTCTCCACGTTCCCCAATGAGAAATTCGAGAATCTCTTTTCCGTTTCCTAAGTTTCCTGCTGCTTTCTTGATTATCCCATCGGTAATTTTTATCTCGCTTCCTTGACGCGTAAAGAGGAGCTCCATAATTTTTTGTCCGTGATTGTGGTTTCCTGCTGCTGCTATAATTACATCCTCCCGTAATACGTACCTCGCCTCTTCGTCGTTGGAAGGAAAGCTCCATGATTTCGTATCCGCATACTACGTTCTCTGCCGCTACCTTAGTTATATCTTGACTAATCTTCACTTCGTCGCTTCGCCTATCGAGAAGAAGCTCTAAGATTTCTCTCCCTGATTCTTCATTTCTTGCTGCAGCCATCAGTATTCCTTCGGTAATTTCAACTCGGCCTTTGCTTTTTTCAAGGAAGAATGCCACCGTGTCCTTGCTCTGACACTGCGCTACGATAATACCAAGAGCGTATTCTGTGATATCCATATCTTCTTCCGGGTACTTGATGAAAAGTTCAAGAAACGTTTGGCCTCGCGTTGCTGCCACTGCGATCAACGCTTCTGGGATATCCCCCTCGCTTCTGTACCGCTCAAGAAGAAGCACCATGACCTCTATCCCCCACTCGGGGTTCTCTGTCATAGCTGTGACTACTTCTTCGGTGATATCGATTCCATTCCACCTCTTCTTAATTAAAAACGTGATGATCTCCTTTCCGTGTTGCTGATTTTGCGCTGCCGTATTCACGAGACCTTCTAGGACGTGGACATCGTCGAGTTGCTCGAGAAGAATCCTCATGACTTGAGGCGTGCAGCCTTTCGCAGCTTCAAGTGTCTGATACTCTCTCCGCTTCAGCAGGAGTTCTATCATGTCTTTTCCGCACCTCCCATTGTGTTTGGCAGTTTCAAGTACTTTGCTTGTAACTACAAGTTCCCCTTCAAAGTGGTTGAGAAGAAGCGATATAATCTCTACTCCGGCTCGAGTATTTCGTGCTGCTGCTTCCAGTAATTCTCCTTTGGCTTTCGTCGTGTTTCTACATTGTGCAAGAAAGTGAGTAACATCGTTCGCATCGCGAAACTCAGCCCTCATGCAAAGAGATGGAATGACAAATGTCGTCAGTCCGCACAAAAATTCGCTCATTTTACGGAAGCGACGATTTTCTAT
The DNA here is from genome assembly GCA_028476805.1 of Acrocalymma vagum. Classification (NCBI taxonomy): domain Eukaryota; kingdom Fungi; phylum Ascomycota; class Dothideomycetes; order Pleosporales; family Acrocalymmaceae; genus Acrocalymma; species Acrocalymma vagum. The sequence continues at coordinate 33,009 of JAQGEP010000057.1, forward strand.
ACCGAACAGCAAAGAAGTGGTGTCTTGGATGATTTGCTCAGGAGTCTTTGTATAATCCGCAAATAGGCCATTTGTCACCTGCGCATCTGAACAAATGCCAAGTAATGCATATATCATATCTCGCTGGTCGCTTGCTTCACTCTCTTTGAATTTGGACAATAGTGTATACAGATCTCGATGCTGGTTCCACCAAGAGTATTGTCTGGACACAACTGGCATGATATCTAGAACAGCTTGACAGTGTGGGCTTGGGCAGACGCTTATCAAGAACGGCGCGAGAGAAAAGATGCGTGCCGAGACGGATCGGGGGCCGCAGTAAACTGTAGCTCTCTTTGCATTGGCGACTTCTTGCAAAATCCATACTCTTCTGAACCAAGGCCGATCTAACATTTCTTTCACGCCATCACGATGTCGAATTGCTAAGACCTGCCGTTCGAATTCTGAGACGGGCTGTAGCGATGACCACAGGCTCATCCAGCGCTCATCGGTGGAACTCCAGCTCCTGGTTGCTATGGTTCTGGACTTTTGCTCAAACTCTCTCAAGTCCTTCATGAGAACATTTGTCTCATTTGTAGCTAGACCTAGCCAGAAAATGACCTGATCAGCCTGAGAATAGATTCTTCCCATTTGCCGAACCTGATGAGTTCGCTCACGAAGGTCGTTCTGGTGAATGCAAACCGCGTCTACCCAAAGAATCCGGTCTGTTTCCTGCAAGCGAAGGTATTCGAGCGCAAAATACAGGTTTTGAGTGACTCTGAGTGTTTTGCCGTTCATCTGCACCGTGGCAGCCAAGTCAGTGCCCCCCCCCCCCCCAGGTGTATGAGAGAGCTTCATAGGGAATTAAATTGTCATCATCAAGATAGGCTTGAAAAAGCTCACACTTGGTGTCGACATCGCTCCCTCCGTGCAACCGCAATAGTCGGACACCTGGCTTTTCGAGATCGATCGATTCGTATGTAAAGGTGTTCATTGGACCTGCTAAGATGAAGACTGGATAAGGTCTCTTTGGTTGAAACCGGGAGCAGGAATCAGAGCTCGAGTCTGAGCTAAACCATGCCAACAGCCAAGAAATACCGAACGAGACACCAATATCTGGAGAATATGAGAACCGCTTTCTCTGCGAGGTTGAAGATGCCTGAAATAGCTTTGTCCGAAGGATGCGGATTCCTAGCCTTGCCCCACGTGCCAAGGGCCAATGGCCCTTGGCCTTACCGATTCAATGCAGAGCAAGAGGCCTCAAAATATGGATGTTTGCTTTCATGAGATGTTTAGTTTTCTTAAAGAAGAAGCTAGGTAGATTTGCGCATGCCGATATGCTTAGCCCTAAAGTATTTTCGGTTGTGTCTTGCCTTAACTAAGTATAGGTCGATGCTTCATATCAACCTAAACTAGATGACTTTATAGGCCTCAACCTGCCCTTTGGTAGCACTGGAAGAAGCTGGTAAAGGCAAGCTATCTTTGGTTATCTTTGGTATCATAATATTCCCAGCGGTTTCATTTTCCATCGACGTTGTCCCACACGGCCAGGCCGAAATGAAGGAACCCTCCTGAATATCTAGCAATATTTTCGCCTTCTGGATTCAACGAATCGTCCATGGAAAGCTTCGTAATATTAAAATCACGTAGTTAATGTATGCAGAAAGACGTACGTGAAGTTTGGCAGATTGATAGGCGGGGAGGGAAAGGAGCTTGGGCCACCCGATGACGCAGAAGCCCCCGGAAAAGTCTCGAATCGTCCCGCAATCAACTCTCCGGCCTCATAAACACGCGCAGCCTTTTTCTGTTCTGCAGCCCCAAATGCACCCGGTCGCCTCCCTTCGACAAAGCGAATTAATCCACAACCGTTAGACCATGTTCGGCGTCATTGTGTCCGGTCGTCCTGTTCTTACCGACGCGCAAGCGATATCAGAGACCCAGTTCGCGTTCCAGATACCCTCCGTACCATCATTCTCACACATTGTCGTATTTTTACTACCGGGAACTACACTGCCTGATGGAACTGCTGCTGCAGTATATGCACAGTTACCTGGGACTACCGATTTCAAGTTGCTCGGCGCAATCGCAAACGAGAAGCCAAGCGCCATTTTCAAGGTCAACAACAAGGCTGGAGGGCCAGCTGGCGGAGGTTTAGGAAGCGATGATGATGCTATGGTTGATGAGGGCGCATTACCGCCAGCTGCTGGGGGCGCTGTGCTACCTCCCTTAGCACTTGGGATATCAGTCGAGCCTGCGCAACAGGTTGCTGCGAACCTGGAGCAAAAGAAAGCACAAGATGCTGCGTCAGCGGGCTCTGCGAACCAGATGGTACTAAGGGGACAGAACAAAGTTGATACAAAAGTGCTTGCGCAAAGAATTATTAAGAATTGCTATGACTTTTTGACGAGTTGGGGGAGTGGGGATACAGTGCCTCTAAAGGCGTTCCAGGCTTGGTGGACGAAATTCGAGGGCAAGATTGAGAGGGATCCTGGGTTTTTGGAGAGGAGTGACGGTGGCTAATGGAGATTTGGAGGACCGGGGCGATGCTGATATGATTGATTATGTGTGCAGGTCATCTCGATGGATATATGTTGTGACGTAAGGACATTCTTTGCTTATGCTATTTATGGTCGATAAATGGTTTAGAAGAAGGCATCGGGGCCACATAGAGTTGTAAGATATCCCAAAGCAAATTACTTCATATTCCAATAATATAAGCTGCCCAAGCTATCGAAAGTCACATCAAAATCCCTTATTCACCCCTTCCCACTCCGGCTCCGCCAAGTACGCCTGATAGAGCAGACTAGGCCAACTCGCCTTCGGCGCCTTCTGCGGATTCACCTTTGCCTGTTCCACAATCGCATCCCCAAGCACCTTCTCAACATCACCTCTCTGAAACTGGCTCTCAAACTCCCCTTTCAACTCCCCAAACCCCACAATCTCTTCACATCGCCCGAAATCCGCCAACACAGCTTTCCGCACCAAAGAAGAGAGCTCATTAATTCTTTCCGCGATGCCGGGAGTCGTGTGCAGGGATATCGCCATCCATACTTGATGCGAATCTTCTTCACTAACAGAGAACTGAGACAGAAACTTAACAGCCGCGTCGCCACCTTCTACTTCAAAGCGTTGGGGCCCATTATATTGAGATGTTGTGCCGATGTCGTGGAGGATGCAGGATGTGAATAAGAGGTCGTGCTTGGAGGGATCAGAAACATATGCTGAGTTCGTTTGTTCCGCGAGGGTTTTTGCGTAGAGGTATACGCGGATGCTGTGATGGAGGATGGTAGGGGCTAGGAGGGAGGATGCGTGGGTGTAGGCTGCTTTTGCTAGGGCGCTGTTCGGTATGAGGGTGGTGATGTCGTGGTATGGTGGTGGTTGGGTGGGATTTGATTGGCTGGAAGGGTTGAAGGTGGCCGGGGGACACATGATGGTGTTGTGGTTTGAATGGAATAGGTGGAAGTTTCTAATCAGACTATTGTAATTAGAAACGTGCTGTTTCTCTTAAGAATTTGAGGGAGGAGTGTGGAGTTTTCTTTGGACGGAAAATGGTGGAGATTATATATCAAGATTTCGCGCCTTATTGTATAAAATTCTGAATTAGGAAGGTACATGCGACAACAGTAGTTTCCGTCTCTACGTCTGACCTTGTGGCGATTGGAATGATCGAAAACTGTGAAACAAACAAATGTTTGAATGAATGAAGAGAATTTTCTGTAGCATCTTGGTCTTTAAAGTATATTGTATTAATCGTGGCTATATACAGTCACCCTATGGTATATACAAGGCGGATGCCGAGAAGTCTATACTGCTCGTGTCATTACATATATGCATTATTCGTTTCCATAATCTATGAAAGTGCTTGGAATTCAATAGTTCATCTCATCTAAGGCATTGGGTAGCTCTTTGCGAATGCCTCGATGATCTCCTCACGGCTGTATCCAGTGGAGAGAGCTAACTGCAATAAGATCCTAGCCTTCTGTGGGTTGTAGAAGCCGCTGGCAATGGTGTAATCATCTGGGTCGGAGGGAACAAATCCGTCGCTTGAACGGTGAGAAGAGACAATCGGGATGCCAGTTGCGTTGTATACGGCTTCAGCAGCAAGGTTGGCCTTGGAGCTCATGCCACCAGCACCTACGCCAGCGAACACAATACCCTCGGCACCGGCAGTGACTGAAGCATTGAAAAGCTCCGGGTTCATATCCTGGTGCGAGTAGAGGATGTCGACTTGAGCAAGATCGGTAACATTGGATACGTCGAACACGACGCGGCCTACTGGTTCGGCAGGGGCAAAGAAGAAGTAGGGGACCTGGTTAATGAAGACACCCAATTGGCCGGCCTCTGTGCTGAAGAAGGTGTCGAGAGTGTTGGCGTTGTTCTTGGTAGTATAGAAAGCGGAGCCAATACGACTGTAATAGTTAGAACCTAATTCCACGCTTAACGTCCAGTCATGACGGCAAACTTACTCATTCAGAACAATCATAGTGCCCCTACCAACACCAGCTGGCGATGCCGCCAATGTGACGGCTTGAAGCAGGTTCAAAGGCCCATCAGCACTGAGGGCAGTAGCAGGTCGCATGGCACCAACACAGATAACGGGTTTCGTAGAGTTGATTGTTGACTCCATGAAGAATGCAGTCTCCTCTAGGGTGTCAGTTCCATGGGTGATGACCACGCCTGCAATCTCCGGCTTTTCCAGCTCTTCTTGGATCATTTGGGCCAACTTCAGGGAAATCGTCTCATTGATGCTTCCCGAGCCGACATTCGAGACTTGGTAGCCAGCAATATTGGAAATGTTGAGTATCTCTGGTACTGCTTCGACAATCTGCTGGACTCCAAGGCCGATGGAGTACCCCACAGTCTGAGTATTTGATGAGCCCTGGGAGGCAATGGTACCACCCGTTGCAAAGATAGTCACATTGGGAAGGCTGGCATTGATGGGCGTCTCGATGTCCTGACGCGTGAAGAGGTGGTGTAGAGGAGCCGACTCAGGTTCCCGTGCTATGGGAGAGGCCAAAGCTAATGATGTGAGAAGAGATAGCGCAGTCGCTGAAGGGAAGAACATCTTGATGACGATTGACTGGCAAAGATTCCGAGGTGTTGATGGGTACCTATCCAATACAATCTGGAGCTCTCTTCTCCGGCCAGCCGGCTTCCTCTTTATACCTCTTCCCGATGCTATCGCTCAGATCTCCAGCCATTCCGAAGTGCTCCGCCGAGAAAATGTGTATCTCAAGCAAGGCTGCTATCTCTTTGTCTCGAGTCAGACAAGCCAAGTTCGGAAGGACTATTTCGTCATTCTTTCAACGTAAAAAACCGCATACTAGAAGTTTTCACAATCGATGGCCACACTGATACTTGCTTTTTTTATGTAACAAGCAACGGAAAGTTGCTGTTCGCCGCCGTTATCAGTGGAGTTCGCAGCTATCTCCCACACAGCCGAGGCGCTAGAACTGCTCTAGGAAGCTCGCCAAGGGCTGGCTAGCCACATATACCATAGGAATGCAGGTGTTTCTGCCATCAGGACTCTTCTGCTTCCGTTTATGCTGGCCTAAATGTGGGGCTGCAGCTTTTGTCGCTGTAGGTTGCGTCCAAATGGCCGGGCCGGCGTCGGAGTTGTTGGATTAAGGTGTTTGTCAAGCAGTATCGCCCTGTTCCGAAGACTCAGTTTGGGGAACAGATATCGACCCACATACCAGGAAAAGTTTGCTAGCCATTAGGTCGACATATATTAAGAGTCGTGCCAATTCATCAGGCACTCGCCGGATACGATAACTATCTGGACAGTTTGCTGACATTCACATACGCCCCAATCCCACGCCTTTTCCTCCGATTTCTATCAGTCTGCGATAAGGCCAGGAACGACTCAGCACATACCAAAAGATGTATTCTATCCAATCATAGAAGAGCTTCTAGCGGCAGGGGGCTATTACAAGCTGTAGTAAAATGTCCGAAATCAGAATTCGGCCGCTATGCAGGTTTTCCGGTCAAGCCCGCTCGGACGTAGAACGACTTCGGAGCCGCTCAGTAGTATCCGAGAAACTTCGACTTTGATCGAGAACTACAAATTATGGATTCAGTAGACATGTGGTGCACAAACGCATGTCTCCATTCGACAATTGCGCCGTCTCCAGGTATGGCATAGCGTTCCCTTGTGCCAACAATACTTCATCTATACTGTAATGAAAATTATTGTATGCGACCCGTACGTCGGAAGAAAAGTCTACCCGAAAACGAAGTTCTTTGAATTCTGTTCAGCTATAGATAGCTCGATCACATATGTATCTCAACAGGATATAGATACGGTTCTACTGCATTCAATGGTTGTGTTTATAGATAACATGGCTTAGGACTATACTCGGTGTGCGACATTGTCCAAGAAGAATATCTATTTACCTTCATCTGATCTCGTGTCGCGAAATAACCCTGATATGCAGCCGTCGCAATCAGGGCATTCAAAATCAACAATAAGTTCTATGGCACTTATAGAAGGGTCATTTTAGAGTAATTCCAAGCTAATGAAACAATGACATAGTGTCAAATCCAATTTGTCATGAGTGAGAGTAGTGATGGAGTCCAAGGGCTGCAGTTAAGCTCCTGGTCAAGTCACGACATGACAGCTATGGTACGACCCTCATCAATTTTCAGTGACGCCGCGTTTCTTCCAATGGCCATTCTGAGTCCTCGAGAATGTATGTTGCTTCCTTTTCGAAATAGCATTGCGCCTCATCACGGACATTCAATTTTGTTCAGGTCAACGGTTCCCTTCGCAAATTGGAGACTAGCAAATAATGAAACTCAAGACAGTATGAACCGCTTTGAGGAATGAGGCGTACAAAGCAGAGAAGATCACCGGCTAATCTGATGAGCCTATAAGGATGCCCTGAGACTACCTTGTACAAGTCTGTGCGTGCTTATGAGTATTGTCTGTGTATGGGAATGTCCTAAGAAATGGAAATATAGTTAGATCTGTCAGTGTCAGTTCATTGCTGCGCACGATTTTAGGGCCTACAACAAGCCTAGATCCCAGTGGGGAGACTCCTGAGGGCTGCAGGGCGCATCACGTAACAAAAAGCTGGGGTTCCTGGATGTTCCAGAGGCTGGCGCTACCCCGGACTGACTTGATGAGTAGCGCCGAAAGCGTAACTGATTGAGAAAGGCGCGCCAATGATAATCACTTGGCACTTGCCACTGTGGTCCATTTGGGTCTCAATGTTATTGTTCTGGACTGTAGTGTACCATACCTATGGGAGGGATGGTTGATATTAGGTTGCATGTCACCGACAGTGACAGTTCGCCGACTTGGTAATCTTCGGAGAATAATAACTACCAAGGGAACGGTTGGCAGCATGTAACATTCGTGCCGCTCGATTTTGATTTGTTCTTCATGTTTCATGCCCTAGGAGCCCGGCAATAAGGCTATCTGATTAAAGTTTCCATATGATCAGGCGCAAATAAATCAAAAGGGTACTAGTCAGCACTACAATCGAGTCCTGAAATGGAAGTAACATAGGAATGTTGATGAAACGCTATTGAGTGAGGCCTGCCCTATTTTGTCCTAGTCTAGTCCTGTTTGAGACTGTTGCTGTGAACGTGCCGTGCTCGTGCAAAAACATGGGAATGTATCCTCGAAATCAAACGAGTTTGTTCCGATATTCTGAGTAACTGCAATTCCAAACACAAAACGAATTCACTAGTATTACAGATCAAGGTAGAAACATGGTCGGACAAGTGACGACGTCATGACTTTTGCTTAGCGCAGCCCAAAGCCATCATAACCACTTCTGCTACTTTCTCTCCAAGATCCAAGAATTCATGAATCGGATCTTCAAATTGTCTCACCATGTCGAATTCGATAACCTCCAACCGTTCTACTCTAAGGGAATTTCTCGCCTCAATTGCGACTATTCAGGGCGATCTGAGCAACATCACCGCCCCACCTTTGTCCTAGCGGAACATTCCACCGTAGAACTACCTCAATATTGGGCAGATCATCCAACATTATTCATTGCACCAGCCACCGAACCAGACCCCGCAAAACGAGCATTGCTAGTCCTCAAATGGTTCCTAGGCTCGCTAAAGAACCAGCAGTATGCTGGTAGGAAAGAGGAGGATGGAGTAAAGAAACCCCTGAACGCCTTCCTGGGAGAATTGTTTCTAGGATCCTGGAATAACGGGGATCTGGGGGAAACAAGACTCGTATCTGAACAAGTCAGCCACCACCCTCCCGTGACAGCATGCTATCTGTGGAACGACAAGCACGGCATACGCGCAGAAGGTTTCACGCAGCAAGAAATTACTTTTTCCGGAAGCGTCAGCATTAAGCAGAAAGGGTATGCTATTTTGCACATCGATGAATACGAAGAGGACTACTTGATACCTGTGCCAAATGTTAAGGTAAAAGGGGTATTGACAGGGACGCCTTACCCGGAACTAGTGGGAAGTTACTCCATCATTTCGTCCAATGGATATGTTTCGGAAATTAAATTTGAGGGCAAGAATCTCCTCATTGGAGGACAAAAGAATGCATTTGATGCGACGATATTCCATGTTGATAAGCCAGGGGAGCAACTCTACACTGCAAAGGGGCAGTGGAATGGACGTTTTAGTCTTCGCGACGCAACAAGCGACCAGGAAGTTGATACGTTCGGCGAAGCGGTGCAGAAATCAATTCCAATAACGGTCGCTGAACTATCCGAGCAAGATCCGTGGGAGACAAGGAGAGCATGGCGCAATGTGATCGATGCTCTGCGTCGCGGAGACATGAAAGGCACGAGCGACGCGAAATCGGTGATGGAAGAAGGACAGCGGCACATGCGAAAAGACGAAGAAGCCCATGGCAAAGATTGGCCGTGCATATTCTTCGGCAGGGCAGACGACGATCCTACCTTTACGAAGCTTTCAGAGTTTAACAAGGATTCGTTCACTGTCGACCCGCGGGGCGGCATCTGGAAAGTGGACCGCAATGCTGTTCTCAATGCAAAGAGGCCCTATCATGGTGATCTTCACCCCACAAATGAGCTAGACAAGCCTCAGGGCGAGACGCAGGCAGAACCACCGAAAGATGCGCCGAAGGCTGTTGGCATTGATGGACACGAGCCATCACAAGCCACCATGGAAGATACGACCCGACATGAGAGCTCTGGTATAGAGCGGGGAACTCCGACAAAGGCTCAAGTCGAACTTTTTTTGAGGGAGAAGTATACGTCCAATTGAATCATTAATTATATACTGCCGAGCGCATCAAGTCCCAATGAATGGACGAGCGATAGACTAACATACGCCTTTTGCTACCCGTCTACCTAATAAAACGAACCTATCCTACAATACACGCTAATAAATAGAATATTCCTCCTTTTGACCCTAAAGAATTGTTTCATGTTACTCGTAGAAAAGCAAAGACTCCAGTGCCAAAGCTTAATGACCATGTCGAGAAGCAGACTCGAGGTATACATCCGTCTGACGCGTGATGCCCCTTGGTGACATATTGCTGTTCAATTCTTCCTCGCTCGACCCCTCACCGACTTGGATTCTCCAGGCCCCGAAGCCTTTGTCGTTCTTTTGTTCTGGGGTCTCGTCAATCAAGTCGTCTCGTAACCGCACAGGCTGGAGGTCTCCCATGCCGTAGTCATCTTCTGACTTGTCCCTCTCCGTCCGCAATAATGTCGTGAGACTGAATGGCCCACTGCGTTGGCTGCGTTTGCTACGTTCCTGTTGATCAGAGCGGTACCATCCTTGGGATGACGCTTTCCCAGAGGCGCCAGGGGTTTTCTCTTCCGTAGGATCCGTGGTCAACCCGAGGCGGCCAGCGAGGATACGGTACAAGGGACGAAGAGTGGCGAGAGAGCCGGCTGTAATCGCTAGACCCTGCTCGGTGTCGGACCAAATGGCAATATCAACGGTATCGTATAGGAAGTCGTTACTTCGGAAATCCATAACGTAGGCCATACGAACGAGGACAGCGGTACTTGCACTGGGTCCAGTCAGAATTGCAAGATATACAGTGGAGAAGGGAAGTATCAAACTTACACGCAAGCCATACTCAGAATGGGGATAAGCATTATCTTCGAGCTTCGCTTCATGTTCAAGTTCCAAACCAAAACGACGGGGAGAAGACCAAAGGTAAAATCGCAGATGGCGGAAATAGCGCTGTAGAGGAAAGTGAGGCCAATGATGATGTCGATGTTGATGCAAAATCCCTTTTGGTTCCGGTTCCAGAAGTAGTCGATAGGCGTGCACTGGAGTAGTGTAACAAAGAAGAAGACGAATCCGGTGACGACGGTGAGCATCATGACGATATAAATGATCCAGCGGTGCATCCTCTTGACCGTGATGCGGAGCAGGAAGAGACCGATGGAGATTTTAGCACCTATCATTGTCCAGCAGTAGGCAACATAGCAGAGCCACCAGTACTAGAGCTTACTGTTAACGTGTTGTTCTACGTTGTACGAAGATGGTGGCTCTGTGTACTTACCCGCAATGCTTTGAAAATTCCTTCAGGACTAAGATCCGCCATGTGCCGGCCAGTTCCCCAGTGAACACCGCCGATGGCACATGTTGCAAACATGATGTGAAATAACTACGCAATCAGTACTTGTTGTTCCCATGGGTTGAAAAAGCTGGTGGGGTAGGCACATACAAGTGCAAAAACCATCCACGCATCATCCCATCCAAAGGCTTTCACGATGCGCAAACGGACGTAGATGCGGAGCGCAGTGGACACAAACGCCATCGACACGAATGTCGAACATACCTGCACTCGTCAGCATGTCATGTTCTTGATATGAGTCTCTAACGTCCTCAAAAGTATACTTACTGCCTGCAGTTCTGGTCCTCGGTTTTCGACCATCTTGAAAATATCGAGCACTGAAGTGCAACAGAATATCGTTCACCGTATCCGAGAACGTGGGAATGGGTAAGAGGGGACCTAAATCCTACCGCAGGTCACGAATCGAGCAAGCCCCTCCGCGGGTTTTGGAAGCGTTGTGTACAGGGCTGTCTGCAGGGGAGTTTGCCCCAGGGTTTAACGTTGGGACGGACTCTCGGGGGCGCGGGTCAGAATGGAAGCATGACCGGTGGTCATGGCAGGGATGGACTTCGATGAATGATATAGACGGCGATCTAGTATTCGTAATAGTACTAGTTGTGTAGAACGATCTAGGCGGGCAATGCTCCAGCACTGTGGTCTCTTTGTTCTGCTTTTTTGAGTAGATGCGAAGAACGACCGATGGTGTGGTTGGGCTAGAATATCATGTGGTAATAAAGTTTCAAGGCTTCACAAAACCGTTGCATGCGGCTGCTATCCAGACTAACTCAGGTATCCTAAACGGGTCGCGCATGAAGTGGACGACGGAGTTATCCACCTGTCAGACTGGCGCTGACTTCTACGCCTGTCTTCACATTTCCCGCCCTGGCTCTTTCGCCTCCAAGGGCCATCTAGCAAACCTTGGTCGGTGGGTCTGGCGCCGCCCCAGCAGCACTTAACAGACCCAGCACCACCAGAAAACACCATAAAACATCCAAATTACGTGTCTAGCGTGGGCTAGCGCAAGCCGGCATATGTAAAATCGAGACGGATCCTCGCCAGGGTGGAGTGAACCGCCAGGAACCGCTGGAACCATTACTCGAATAGAGCTCGAACGCAGGCCCATCTCCGAAGAGTCTTCCTTGTGAGACGAGCTACAGTGGTGGTGGCGGGACGCTAGAACAAAAAGTTACACGGAATCTGTGATTGTTAAGCGAATTTCGTTGAGACTCGAGAGAGACCTGGCCCCCTTTGAGTGCTCGAGTGTTTCTGTGCCCTGAGGCCCTGTATTCCCCTGTAATGCCGTGGCCCGCATGCATGTCTGCCATGTGCAGACAGCGATGCCGCAGATCCACCATCCATCCGACAGCTCCACCGTGGCACGTGTCTTGCGGGAATAAGGGATGCAAGTGGCGATCACAACAGCGGATAAGGACTCAGGAGGCTTGAGATGGAAGGCGGCAAAATAGCTCCGGTCTCCTGATACTTGGAGAAGCTAACACTATAGAGTAGAGACGAAACATGTACAGTGCAAGCAACTAAGTATCTACTCAGTGCTGTGCATGCCACCACCAAAGTACAAGTATGTAGGGCTCAGGTAGTCCATCAGATAGGCGTTCCCTACGGCGTGGTTCGGCGAGAAGAAACGAAACTCTAAGCATCTCTACATCGGTAGGCTGGGCCAGCGGCTACTTGAGCCTCTCTGCCGCGCGTAAGTCCATATTCCACTCGTCTATTAAAGCCGATCCCTCAGCCACTGCCCTCATCCCAAGGCTTCCTTTCCCATCCCGCGTCTTTCATTCGCATTAATCACTTAAAGTGTTGCGGCAATAGCAGCTGGCCTTGACAACGACGTCGGCGACCGCCTGGGCCACTCTCAGCTGTTGCCCCACAATGCCTGCTTCTTGCGTTTTACCCTGTTTGATCAGGCATTCGTGGTACCCATGCAATGCCCAAACGTTGTTCGGGTGCTGTCGAGCCCTCGGCAAAGTTTCATCAAACCCCAAGTCGGCTCTGTAAGCAGCTGCGGCGTCTTCCACTCTGCCCTGCTCCATGAGTAGTGCTGCATACGCGTGGCGTGTGGGCTGCATCCAAGGCCAGGGTTCAGCGTACGTGAGCGCATCGTCTCTCGCCATGGCTGTCTGTAGGTGTTCGAAGGCACGGTCAAAATTGCCCTTGCGGTACTCAACCTCTCCATCCAGCATCGCACTCCCAACGCGGAGCACAACATTGGACCGATTGGGAAAGTCTCCACAGATGCGGGAAGACGGAATACGCTCAATTGCCTCCAAGAGCAATTCCCGTTGTTCTTCGGCTTCCTTTACCTGCCCAACCGCGGCAAATGCCACCCCCTTTCCGTAGTGCATCATAGCCGTGGTTACACACATCAGAGCCCTATCCGCGGGGAGTTCAAGTGCGATCAGCTCTTTCCACCGCCCGAATCGCACAAGCACGTGGATCCTAACTGACGCAAAGTTCTCTAGCCAATCTGCCATTGGCGGGCTCTCAATACGAAGAAGCGATTCAGGCAGAGTAGCCTCCAGGCGTGTCACGGCCTCAAATGCAACCTTTGACTGCCCTGCAAACATTGCGGCGTATACCAATGAGTGATAATCGTGCATGCGATAAAAAGAATAGAAGTTGTTGCCACCGTGTGCCGCCAGATACTTTTCGTCTGCCAGGCACGCATCCGCATTCGAGGCAATTGCTCGCCGATAATCACCGACCAGAATGTCTAGGTGCGACGGCATGTGCACCAAATGGCCCGCATCAGGTACGAGATTCCGAAGATGATCTGCGACCACTACGGCTGCCTCTGGCGTGCTCGACATCTCCATCAAATGAATGTAGAGATGGAGAATGCCGGGGTGACTGTATGCACCTTCTAGCTTGAGCGCGCTCTCTAGAACTGCTTTCGCCTCTAGTGACCGGGCGCCGGGCGTCGGTTCCCCGGTTTTGAGGTCCCATAAATCCCAGGCAGATAGATTCATAATTGAATCAGCATATAATGCTGCAACATCTAGATCGCCAGGGAACTTCTTGTAGACTGCTAGCATGGCCTCGGCATAAGCTTCATTACAAGCACGGAAAGCAGCTTCGTCCAACCCTTGCGGGACACGAGTCTGAATAGCGTCGATGAGGGCTCTTTCAATATCTGTAACATCTTCCGCGGTCTGCTTTGCTCTCGTGTTTGCATTATGAATCCGGTCCAGCGTTGACCGCAGTTCTCTGTTGTCAAACAGATCCCACGGCTTGTTGTAATTCGGTCCAAGGGAAAACGCTCGCTACGTCGAATGATCAGCGACCTTCCACTTCGGTGCAAGTTGTTCAATAGAAAATGCAAAACTCACTCCCCAGTACGCCATTGCGCAAGTAGGATCATCCTCGATGGCCTTCTCGAAACATCTCACCGACTCTTCGTGGTGGAACGCATAACTCCATACCAGGCCACGATTAAACCACGTTTGCGTATCAGGGCTTTCTGTAGTTATTGTCCGATGAAATTCGCCCAAGTTATATTGATAGGCATCTGATCCAAGCCCCATGGCGCTGAGATGAGTAGACAGAAGGGGGGCTTGAAGTCGGAGGAGTGGCAATGCCTATGCAAGGTCAGTCAGACAAAGAAAATTTGTTATAAAAATTTCTATGGCTTTCTTTTCTCTCGTAACCCTGCTTATACACCTTACAGTCTCTCTTTTCCTGGACGAGGTGAGGTCTACAGCAAACCCACAAAAGGAAAACAGCCGAACGCGCCACGGCCCGCTCCCGAGTAGAAAGAATACCCACTCACCTAACCTATTTGCCAAAAAAAAAAGGGTCCAAAAAAGCGTGTCGTCTTTATGTATATCTCGACGAATGTTGTTGGCTGAGAGCTGGCACGCTGGGTTCGCCGAAAAGAGGGTGGCAACCGGTCATACGGCGGCGGGGTCTACGCCATTCCTTCGACCAATTGTGTGCTTCGCAGCCAGTGGCTCCACTTCGCACGATGATGGCCGAGGTACATTGAAAATGCATTAAATTTTAGTATCTATCTAGAGATCAGGGAAAGGGGGCTTCTAGGAGCAAATGATGAAATTCGGGACTAGGAAAGCGATATCCTGAGTTTTGATTTGACGCTCTGTGAAATGCCTTGTGACATCCTAGATTTATATGGGTGCAGTGCAGTACCTACCAAAGCCGTACCTCGACGCGAACAGAATTGTTTCAACCAGCTCGAAACACCCACATCATACCACCACGTTCGAGATCATTGATAGTCACACTTGAGTCCTACTTGTTGAGATTTGACGTCATTCATAAACCCAATGTGAGTCCAATGTTAAGCGCTCATGAATCCATCATTGTGTTTGCCGTCTTCAGTGAAGCACTCTCAAAAGTTTCGTCTCGAAATTTGAATACAAAGAGCCCTCGTAAATTAGACCCCCAAACGCCTATTGTCATTCATCTCCATTGGCTATCGCGGGAATCTGAAAGATATCGCGCGACCTTTCAGGAGTTCATTGGCCATACCTAGAAGAATTTATCACTTGGCATATCTCAATCCCCACCGAAAAACTGAGAAAAAAAAAACTGAAAAAAAAACTACTTATGTGATGTCGATTTCAATGGGAAAGATATCTGCAAACTAGATTATTAATGTGTATTAAATATCCCTCTGAAGGACCATCTTGTTTCTACTATAAATGAGGGACACATAAGTGTTCCACTGCTATAAACATTCACGTGTATGTGATACTAGGAGATAGATCGATAAAAAGGCTCTCTATTCGCTATATTCCATCTGCATAGAATGCCACGTTAATATACAAAGAGCGAGAATTGCACAAGGAGCCATACAAGAGCTTATATAAAATCAAAGCTATACATAAGAGGATACAAGGAGAGGGGAGCTATACGCAGAGCCATATACACAATGTGAGCCTTGAGGAGAGGAGGAGAAGGGAGAGTATAACGGCGTTCAAAAAAAAAAAAACCTAACTCAGGAAATTCCGGTAGCGAATTGTAGGAATCTCTATTAATTTTAAAATTTTTTTAAAAAAAATCAAAAAAAATCAAAAAAATCAAATCCGCATGATTCCATATCCATATCCATTATGTACTACTCTATTTCCAAATCGTTTAACAAGCGTAGCGTTTTAAAACTTCTGCAGAATGCGCAAGTTTCTGGAAGTCAGATCAATGTGTACTAAGATACAAGTTACGGCATTACTGCAAGGATAATCGTGCTGTACAGCTTTTGAACAACAGTAAAATATAGATGCAAGATTCATTTAGTTCTTTTTCATGATTTTCATTAGCGGCACTAATGAGATAGTATGAACAGTTAAGGAAAAGCGAGAATAAAAGAGGCGAAATTTCAACATCCGTAAGGCATGACCTGATCACGCGCACCACATGTCAAGAAGTGCAGAACGGGGAAGTAGGACATCATTACATTTAGGTTACTTCACAAAAAGTATCAGTATTACTGCACTACGAATAAGCAGGTATGAGTCATGCATGAAAGATCCGCGAGGGTATATTTTTCCAGCTTACTTTTGAGTGTGCAAAACTCCGTGGAATCTTATTGATCTTTGCAAAAAGCGACTCACTTCGACTGAATCTTTCATCTCAGCTCAAGACGTTCAAATATATCGTTCACCTTAAGTATATTAATACCTGACCTGAATACGTAAATAAACTAGGGCAAGACACAAAATCAAAGGAAATAAATAGAGGCGAAAGAATCTCTGTCTTCTATTCAGTATATTAAACCGCCGAGGTTGGTAAATCGTTATATATTCCAAGCAAGATTCGATAGTGATGCTACAAGTCATTATTGCACCGTAGTATATAGAAGAGATCATTTCAACCTTCTACCATGAAAAGAAGAAGAGAATCACAGACCACACTGCGACACAGTCGTGCGTTTCGCTATTACCCTTTTCTTTTCTTTATTACATATTTTGGGACTTTCTCGAGCTACGCATGAGCGGCACGAAAATTGCCCTGTGTAACCTGAGTAATTCACTTTGTGAAGTAGTTCCTCATACCACGATTTACTCACATTGTGAATCAATACCTAATACCTTGATTTACTCACCAATATGCATCCTTCTCTCCAACGCATCAACATATCCAATTACTCAACAAGCAAACACCATATATTCTAGTACCTATTCGATGTATGATTCCACCCAGCAAACCATGCAGCTAACTCGCATACACAATACCCACAGCACCATACCACACGCCCAGCAACGATTTTCACACCGCGCCAGAGAAGTAACCTATGACAAGCACACACATCTACATCGACACCCCCACACATATTTCAGAAAAAAAAAAAGGATATATTCCCCATCGCAATATGTTCTTCGCATAAGCTTTGTGGCGCTTCCACGCTGTAAGGAGCATCCTGGCGAAAAAAGTACAAGTATGTTTGATCGGCTTCTACTCGAAATGTTTCAGCGACTTTTTTTTGCACAGACGAAAACGGGCGAGGGTATTTTTAGCTTAGCTTCTGCTATTCAAACGTCCATGAGCTATATATTTCGTTCCTGTTTTGTTTTGCGGCACCTGTGTATGCCGTTGATCACTTTTTCAGCAAACAGTCACAGATGACAACCTCGGATTTCACAAGTGGCTAAGATAGAGCATATGTAGTATAAACAAAAGTCTTGAATTCAACTATCAATTTGATTTGATCGTGACTGCTCCGCGCCCAGCGAGGTCGTCCTTTAATAAAGAGATATATACGTAACTAACTAAACACGCAAAACGAATGACAAAGGCGTCAAAAACACGGCTATATACGGTTCTCTACACTCACCTCCTTACACGGTCTCCTTGTGCTCAACGGCACTCATTTCCTTCTCATCGAGAGCCACTTTGTGATCCATGGGAGTCGGAGCCTCCACTGCCGCGCGACAGCTGCTGAAGATCCTGACCACACCTTCATCCGAGGTCTCTTTGTCGGTGAGCTTCCATGCCGGTCGAGCTCGTTGTAGTCGTCTCCTCACATTCTCATTCAACGACACAAACCTGACCTGAAGTTCAGACCCAGAATATTTCTTGACCTCTGTGAAGAACTCTTGTAGCTTGAGCGAAGCAGTAGTGTCGAAGTGATTAACCTTCGTAAAGTCTAGCACCAAGATTCGCAGCGGTGGAAGGGACGATGAGTCATGGATACCAGCTCTGTTTCGAAGTGTTGCGATCCTCTTTTCACCGACAACGGACCAAGTTCTTTCCGCTTCGATCGCATGTGGAGATCGATATGCTGGTGAGTGGTGGGTCTGAATGACATCAAAGACATTCATCTTGAAACGGTTCGCGTTGGGGAAGAACATGGACTCGTTGAACTTGAAGATCCGAACATCGGATGGAATATGCAGAGGCATATTGCGTGATTCGTCCAATGATTCTTGTAGTTCGGACACAGACTCGGAACCAATAGTAGTGACAAACTTGAAAGTCTGACGGAGCAAGGCCACTACGATAGAGAACCCGACTCCTGTGCCGATGCCCACCTCTGATGACACGAAGAGAGTCAGCCAGAATGTCAACATAGCAGCAGTGAAGTCGGTGAACGAGGTTCGCCAGTAGTTGTAGTAGGTGCGCCATGATCCAATGAGTGGCCAGATCGCCGTGATGACGATGGCGGCAAGAACAGTCTTTGGAATCCAGTAGAGTGCTCCAGTAAGCTCGTAGATTGAGATGAGCACGACTGCTGTAGTAACAGTGCCAGACAATGGGGAGCGGACACGGCAACCAGAGTTGACTGATGTCCTTGACATAGCACCTCCGACACCCATGGCACTGAAGAAGCTGCCCGTAAAGTTGACGAGCCCAAGGTAACACAGTTCTTGGGAAGTGTCCGTGACATAGTTGTTGCGCATACCGAAGGCTCGGGCGATGGCAACGTGCTCGAGAGCCGCAGCGACGAAGGGGGCAATACTGCGACTGAATGCTTTCGTGAATAGCTTGGAGTCGACCACTCTTGGTTCAAGTCCATTCGCCTTGACTTTTGCGACTTCCCATAGATAGTCGTCGGAGCTAGCTTTATTGTGATTGACAGCATAGCTGATTCCGGTGTAAAGGACTACGCAGATGAAAGCACGAGAGATGCTGAGGTAGAATGCAATTCGGTTCTTCGCACCCCAGCGCTTACCAACCTGTTCCAGACTAACCAGAATAACGATAGCAGTCAGGCCGATAGCACATGTGAGGCCGTTGGCGTTAGGTAGCTGTGCGAAGACGTCGTGAATTACGGTTCCAGTCCCGTCACCTATATTGTCTTCACCTAGTAGGGATTTTACTTGACCCAATCCAATGACAATAGCAGCAGCAGAAATGAAGCCATTCAGCACTGGTGTCGAGACAAAGTCCAGAAGAAAGCCGAGCTTCAGGAAGCCTAGAACCATGCCATAGATTCCCATGCCCATCGCGACTGCTGAGGCGACCTGCTGGGCGGTGTATCCTTCCTTGGTTAGATCTGCCACGACCTCAGCAGTTAGGAGGCCGATGAGGGAGGTAGGTCCCGTGGAGAGATCTGCTCTTGCATTAGCATTCATTCTAGTCTATCAACTCTTTGATTTGTTTACCTTTTGAGGTACCCATAAAGGTGTACATGATTCCGGGTAGCCAACTCGCCATGAGACCATACTGCACAGGAATGGTGGCAATCTTTGCGTATGCCAATCCCTGGGGAATGAGCATGATACCGAGTGTAAGGCCAGCGATCACATCATTCACTAGCCAGCGGGCGTTGTAGCGAGGCAGCCATCCTACGATTGGAACTTTGTCCAACAGGTAGGAAGCCGAGGCCGATGGGAATCTGCGAACGCCGGTTTGAATTAGGTACCCGGCCTGGTGCCAGTTGGTATCGGAGTGAAGAGAGCTTTTAGCTCTGTTCGCGAACGGCATGATGACCGTGATGCAGCGAGGGAATTTGGACAGAGTCAAAGAGGAGTTCCCAAGTTGGGCTTGTATAGATGTGAAGTACAATCAACAGGCAGCTGGTATGCCAGCTAGCCAAGCAATGTGGACTGGATAGAGAGAGTGGGTTTTGAATTGGAATGAATTCGAGTGTAAGACAACTCGTCTCCTATGTAGGAGGTAGCAGAGTACAGTTCACCCTCTTAAGTAGTGTAGGTAGCCGCTAATAGTTTCAACATCGCAGCGATAGTCCCAGAAAGGGAATACCAATGAAGAGCATCGAAAGCATTACACAGTCTCTTATTCTTGCCTGTTGACAGCGACGTCCATGTGGTTCAGCAACCCCGGGACAGGGCAGGACATGGCAGGACATGGCAGGACATGACAGGGCATGGCAGGGCATGGCAGGACGTGGCGGGCGAATGCTGTGTAACGGCGCACGTACAGATGTCAAGGTGGTGTACTGCAGAGCCTGTCCTGTGGTGGGAGAGACGTTGATGGGCGCGGGGGGGCATCAAGCCCCGCTTGGAGGAGATTGTCGATGCTGGGCTGGCAAAGCTTGGTGTGCTTGTCGGGAGGGCCGGGGACCTGGGGTGGTCTGGGGTCTGGGATGTACTGTGTAAGGGAGCCGGCAACGTTTCTGGGGTACCCGCAGCAGAACAACCCAATAAAACCGAATCGTCGAGTGCTGAATCCGGGGTTGCAGCACATCCGATCACATCGGCCCAGGTGTGTTGCAGAAAGTCGCCGGCTCCTAGACGAATTGTCCACCTATGGGCTCTAGCTGGGGGGCTGAGATCGGCAGTTTCATGTGAGGAGTCGAGTACCTAGTGACCTAGCGACGAGTAGCGACGAGTAGCGAAGAGACATCCTACGGCATCTGCACCCTTTCAGGGCTCGAAATACATGATTGATGCTGACAGCCGCCTCTCATTTGCTCCAGCCTTCACTCCTGCTGCACAGTCTTGCCCCCGTTTGTGTTGTGTATAGCATGGGCGCCACCTTGACTTGCCCGTTGCAGCGTGGTCTGCGTGTCCACCTCCAGTCCTATATTTGGTCGCCCCGAATCGGGAAAGTCAGCACCGCCCAATTCACCACTCGAAGCGCCTCTCTCGACCTCCAAGGTTTGTCACCGTGAGGGGTCAATCCTGGGCCTTCTTCGTCATTCCGTCAACATACGTGAATATCCGTAGAGCGCGGGATGATGAGGTGGTATGACTTCAAGATATGCCAGGTTCTCAAACCACAAGGTTTCGGCTGACCATGTCATGGCGTTTCTGGAATACATCTGTGGTCGACTTCTGGTAGCGTTCCTTGTCGCAATACTTGGCTTTGCATTTGACGTGTTGCGACGTGCGAGGGGGGTCGAAGTCAGTACATTGTTTTAGCTCAATGTAGAGCGTCGTAGATCAGAGACTACCACCTATGTTTGGCGCCACCTTCAAGAGACTCGATCTTGTTGGCTGGAGATATGTTTTATTGGCAACGGCTACGACTTCGTAAGCCCCGAGCATCTGCCTGTCTGCAAGTACTCGCGGAGCATAGTACCGCTGTGGCAGTTCGTACCACCTTCTCACTTTGCTGCAATGCGATTTACCAGCTCACCCACGAGACTATCTTTGGCCAGTCATGCTATTCAGAACTTGAACCACAGGGCTTCTCAGTCGTATTATCTCGGGAACCATTCGGGAGTCGTTTCATTTGCAAGTTCATAAACCCTTGAGGGATTGCGCAACATCATCGATGGCGTTCCTTGCCTCGGATGTACGCATGGTTAATATATTGAAGACCTCAGTTTTGGTGTGGCCCCTTTTGGTCTGATTCAGCTTTGAGAGGGGGGCACTCTTGAGACGCGCCCATGATAAGCCTCTGCCCAGGTCTGGCTTGCGCGCCTCGCAGGTTTGCTGAGGACGAATCCCAAGATCAAATCCGGGTCAGGTTTGTCAAATTTAGATGTCTTTCGGACCGAGTATCCCCCCGTTGGGAGATTATGGTTATGGTGACATTTCTTGAATGATACCATAGACAAGGCATTCATCGCCACTCAGTGAAGTAATAAATGCGGGTCGAATTCGATAAACTTGGGCATTGATCTCGAGGAAAAGCAAGTGCGTAATCAGCCCCACAATAGCACACGCGAGAGTGCAAAGAGATTGACTGAGATGAATTTCTTTATTAATATATCCTGAATAAGCGACAAGATGAGCGGCAACTATTCCGCCATCATTGTGTAGTAGACTACCCTGTGAACCCTCCGCTCCGATGGAAATGTTCAAAGCCGTACATGGACGTTGGCCCTAGGATTGTTACAATCTTGTTTCACTGAATGCTCCGGGACTATGGCTTCTGCACCTTGTGGCGAGCGTCATGCTAAAATCGATGATCAGTCCGGGAGCGTCCGTGTATCGGCCTCAGCAGGATCCGAACTGACCGTCTCCGTGTCCAATCTATCGCATACAGAATTCATGGTGCTCCCCTGGACCGAAGATATAACGATTCTGATAATCTATCAGACGATAGATGAGAGCTTCTCAAGAAGTTCTCAGTAGATAATTGGAATCTGTCATGAGTTGTCCTCTGTTACCAATTCCAGCCGGACAGCGCACGTCATGATTTGGGGGTAGTCATCATCACTAATCGAGTGTGTCAAAGAAGTTCAACAAGAAGTGGGCTATTCAGCATTCGCTACTCGAGGCGACTCCCGCAATGCTTCTATCGCAGAAACCTTTTGAACTTTGGCTGGCGAAACAATTCTTAAATCATGTCGATATCATTCGTCTAATGCAGAAGAAAGTAATTCCAGCCAGACGTCTGACCGACACCTCGCAAAGCTCGATTTCATGTCCAGTGCTCAGCTGAAGATGCTACGCCCATAGAATTGAGCCACGAGCAATACACACACGATATCTTGTGATTGTTCGAGTATGGGTTCCTACAAGAGGCGGCATTGCCCTCCCTTCAACACGAGCGGCTTTCCCCTCCTCCCCTCCCCCCCTCCTATTTTACCGTCTTCCTAATTCTGTCACCACCGTATCAGTAGCACAAAAGAATAAGTTCCTCGCCCTCTTTCGCAAGCTACTCACATAGTTTCTAACAACTTGTTTTCCTGCCGATTTCTCGCACTGCCACTTACCTCTTACGCCGGCTACGAAACCGGCGCATTCGCTATCTGGGCGAGAGCCCAAGGAGAGTTGACAACCATTTGCGTCCCCAGATACCACTACGAGCCAGAAACAAAAAGGTATCTCCAAACAAGTCCTCTGCCATGTATATTAATTACATGCAGACGATCCGCTAGCCAGAAAGCATCAGAAATCGAGCAGCGAGGACGAACCGTCTGGGTCCAACGAGGAGCTTTGATCCTAACGAAGAGTCCGCATTCCTCATCCGCGTACGACCCGCTTTCGTTCACGCGGCAGCTGTTGCCCAGAAACTTAGAGTCGATGGGAATGATATCAGGAGCATGCATAGTCCAGCAGATTGTCGCTTGTTTCATTAGCTGCCAGTGTTGGGTGGCTTCACTGCCTGGGTACCACTAGACAATGGCTAGTAGTGACGGAGGCTTTTAGTCGCTGCTAATTTGCAGTGGTATGGGAGTTATAATCAAGCAATAATATGGTAGATAGATCTTTATGGCTTCTGTGCGTCATAATGGTATATTGTATGCCAAAAAGTAGATGAGGTGAATAGTGAATTAGGTTGTTTTGTTGCGTGTCACAAGTGGTTGCCTTCACTTCGTAGAGATCCACCCATGCAAAACTCCAGTTGATTCTAGAATTCTTAATGATGGTAGTCTTTTCAACGTTGTACTCTGGAACGTTTGGTGAGAGACTGCGTTTCGCTTCGTACGTGGGGTCTCTACCCTCTATTCCCTATGATGTGATGGCGCGAATTCATGTCCGCCCCCCACGAGAGATCGACCAGGGCGGCCAACACTACACAATCCCAAACGAAACTAGTTGAAACGAGTTGAATTCTAGATTAAGTATAACTAGTATCACAAGACAGAGTGAAGTGCTAGCCCTCAGTAGAGGCCTGACCTGCGCAACAACAGCCGGCCGACCCCTGGAGAATGTAACGCAAGTAAGAAGGCATATTCCCAGGCCGACCGGGGAAAGGTATCAGCTAATGCGAAGGCTTATCATGAGCAGCACAGGGAGGAGTGCAATACCGAGCCTAGGACCAGGTATCATGCGTTGCCGGCGGTGGGAAAGAAGGACATGAAGTGAAACAGCCCAACACTATCGATTGATGCAGGATATTCGAGCCATGGACTGGGTTTGCCGCCGTAAGAGCGGGAAAAGACTTGAGCGTTAGAAAATTTATCGGATGACTCGCTACCGGTGGTGGATGGAGTGAGAACTGGAGGTGATGCTATCAGTAGGTTGCTGATCACAAGGCGAAGTTGGAATGACAGAGGAGACCCAAAGGGGAGATGGAAGCCGAGAACACGAAGAATAAATGGAAGCGGGGCAAGAGGAGAGGGATGGTGCAAAGAAGCATTCTGCCAATGGGAGGTCACTTCGATGAGAGGGTCGGCTTGGATTTTGGCTTCACCAATAAGTTCAGCTTTATCAGTGAGGTTTCTTCAATGATGAATGAGTTCGTGTACAGGATACGTTCGTTTGAACGGTCTTTATCTGGATTAAGTTTAATCTGAGCATGATTTTACGGCTCACTCTCCACACACATCAATATGGGGATCAATGAAGGTCACTGGATACACGCTCCTTGTGATCAGTGTCCGCCTATTGCAAGGGCACGTATAGATCCTCCTTCTTCAGTAGACATTGCTTCTATCATGAGTATCACCTCTTCGAGCCATAAAGCGGATCCTACTTCCATGATGGGTGTTTCGTCGATCACCTCCTAGTCTTCAATGTCGTAATATTCGACACTGTCATCAGTGAGGTTCTTTAAGCTAACTTTCTTCTTACCGATGTCACAAAAAGCAAAGCAAAGAAATATGCGGATCCAAGGTCTTCACGAGCCGAGTGAGCATCATGTCAGACACGCATGATACGGGTCGGATGTTGCCCTTCCCTTTTGCGTAGCTCTCCCACAACGTCTATAATGCCAGAGTAACTATCACTGTGTTCGCGCCATGCTGCAAGCCCCGCTTCTTCAGTGAGCACTGCTTCTGTTCTTTCCGTAATTTCCAGCACCCTCGATGCTGTTCTCATACGTATCACGGTCCGCTAACTGTTCCTCCTTTTCTTTATCCGACATAGTCTTGTAGCGTCCCTTCCCGGCCCGGACTCCCTTCCTCTCATCAGCTGACTAGTCTCCCCAACATTTCGCTTTCGCCATAGGCGACATAAATAAGGCCACGAAAGACCAGTAATACAAAAGACGATGATTGTGGGTAGTGAGCGGGTAGTGGGTTGTTTGCAGGAGTCTCTGACGAGGCAAAGGATCGTAGACACTCTAGACTAGTTCGCCACTTGTGAGGGAAGGAGAGCTTTCCTTGTGCAAATGCAACCCACCTTCCCTACCTAGTAGTTCTGAGCACAATGCCAGCTCAATAGCACTTGTATTCTCGAATGAAATGGAAGGGCAGCGAGCCTGACTAAAGAGAGGAAGTGAGTGGTACAGAATGCATGCATGTACATACAGTACATGATCCCATCCCGCAAGTTCCAACACAGATGAGACATTCTCGGAGAATACAGTTTTCATTTTGACATATCCATATACAAGTGGTTATTTTATTACATCTCGTATGAAAGGAAAA
Organism: Acrocalymma vagum; assembly: GCA_028476805.1. Classification (NCBI taxonomy): domain Eukaryota; kingdom Fungi; phylum Ascomycota; class Dothideomycetes; order Pleosporales; family Acrocalymmaceae; genus Acrocalymma; species Acrocalymma vagum. The sequence goes on from JAQGEP010000057.1 coordinate 58,160, forward strand.
GAAAACCGGGGGTATCAGATTATAGAAAATGACAGTCAAAGAGGCAAAAGTCGCACCTATGTACAGTAAAAAAACAAAGCAAATTACAAAAGCAGGTAGGTATATCCTCCGCCAGTTGAGCTGGTCGCGCCATAATACAAGAGCAGAAGAAAAATGGGTGACGGGGGCAAACAACCGCAGGATGCGGTGGTCATGAGAAGAGAACGCCTTTAGTAGGTAGACGCGGACGCATCTCTTTCTAGTCGTCCATGTTGGGATAAAACCAAGCCGCAAGCGCAATGATCAAATACGAAGACATGAGCAAAACACCTTCCAGCCAGTGAGACTTTCCATCCTGAATCAAGTAATTTACTAGGAGGACTGAAACGAAAAGAGTGGCAATTTGGAAGGTATCTAGTGTGCATAATGTTAGCATCAAGTTTGTGTGTGCGGAAGTGGTGGTTAGTTGATGGTGGTTGTATCAACGTACCGAAGAAAAGGTCCATATCGTCTTTGCCAATGATCCAGCCCAGGACTACGATCAAGGGGAGGACTAGGAGGGCGATTTGCATGCTGCTGCCAACTGCTACTCCAATGCTGAGGTCCATTTTGTCTTTTATGGCTACGGTTACGGCTGTGGCGTGTTCGGCGGCGTTTCTGTATATTGGTCAATGGGGAACATCTTCACATTGGGGTAAAAGGCCTGACAAACCCGACAATCGGCAATAATATGAGACCCACGAACACGGTGCTTATTTTACCTGAAGCTGTGACTCCTTCGATGCTGGAAACCATGAACTGTGGAGGAGAAAAGGGTCAGCTCAATAACGGACTCTGGGGCACCACAACACTTACTTCTGAGCAAAACGCAACTAGAGTAGTAGAAATGGCAAGAGTAATCAAGGCTCCAATGACAGATAAAGATGGCTCTTCAAACTCCTCCTCTTCCTCTTCCTCTTCACCCTTGACTAGCGCCTGAGAGTGAATCTCACCACCCGTTGCCGCAGCCGTACCAGCACCAGCAGTAGCGAGCCCTCTAATTGCCGAACCCTCTTCGATCTTTGAGGACTTGCGCTTCGGGGTCTTTTCGCTGGGGGCATTGTACATGGTTACATGAGACTTGAGTTGGAAGACGAGGTAGCAGCCATAGACGAAAAGAAGGATAATTGCTGTTCCTCGAGATAGACCGTGGTTCTTTGCGGCATCGCCTTCGGGTCCGTCCTCTGCGATCATGTTGTGGAATACTGTGGGAATGATGAGGGAAGCGATACTGAGGGCGAGGATGGAGGCCGCGGTTTGGGCCACAACTACGTTAAAGTTCTGTTCAAGCCTACTGATGCCTCCGAGGAAGAAAGACATGCCGAGAACTAAGAGTAAGTTCGAAAGCATACTGCCAATGAGCGATGTCTTGACGATTGTGATTTCATCCTTGATCAATGCCTGGATAGAGACAATCAGTTCGACAGCGTTTCTAGAAGCATGTCAGTTGGATGCCGTATTCACTCAAAACTAAAGCTAGCAATCTTACCCAAAAGTTGCATTCAGCAGTCCACCTAGAGTCTCTCCAACTCTGATAGCAAGCTCCTCAGTAGCATAACTCAAGATAGCTGCCAACGGAATAATCGCAACAAAGTTGATGATAAAGACGGGAACAGGGCCGACACGCGCATAATACAACGCGAATCCGACTGGGACAAACAAGAGCAAGGCATTGATCCAGCTACCAAATAACACTGCGCGGAACTGAGCTCCAACGGGGATTTTCCTTTTCATGGCCTTGTGTTTGCGTTCTTCAAGGGTGAGACCATGGTCTTCTGGCTCAGGTGATATATCTTCGTTGCCCTCATGCTCTTTTCGGAAAATGCTCTTGAACTTCTTGCGTTTAGTGACAGTGCTGTTGACCATTGTATTATCACTGATATCCGTGGACTGTTTGGCAGTCGCTCCGTTTGGTACTGCGACTTCCTTCTCTACGTCTTTCTCGGTGGGCGAGATTGGCCTGTCTGCCGACTTATCTGAGGATTCAACAGGTTCTTGAGACGAAAGGGGAGCGCTTTCACTGCGCCTGGGGTGCGATGGATCTCTCTGGATAGACCGTCTCACGCCTTGTCCGTGCGGTTCGGAGGCTGCTCGAGACATTTGGTTTTCGACGTCTGCCGTTTGGGAGTCTCGAGATCGTACCCGCGCGAAAGGGTTGTAATTGGCTTGCCCTTCGCCTACATGCGAAGCGGCGCGATGCGCCTTCATTCGAATGGAATCTAAACTCGTGTGTAAGTTGGGTTGGTCTGATTGCGCGAGTTGGTTGGGTTGTGTCGCAAATTGTGGGTTGAATCGCAGACCGTGAATGATGTAGAAAAGAGGTCTTAAGTCTAGTAGAGATAGTTCAGCAAAAATTGGAAACTTACGCATGGTGAAAACTTTGAAATCCACTCGTCAAATCCGTGGGCAAATCACAGTGAAATGTTACAAAAAGTTCAACGGTTTGTGCTCCCAATGCTGAATCCCACTCAAGATAGATAGATACCAAAACCAAAACACTGGTACGACCCAAGAGTCCACCGGAAAGCTCCCAGGCTTTAAACTGTGGCTTCCCTTCACGCGCCTCGCAGTAGTCTGTGGCTTGGTTCGTCGGATCCGAGAGAGCGCAGCTGAAAAATGCGTCGCTGCCTGAGAGGAAGACAGAAGCAGAGATGCCGCTGAAGAAGAAGACGACGACGACGGCAGGTGGAGCCACCGATGGAGACAGATTAAGCCTATTTCAGCGGGGGATTGCGTGCACGGGATTTAGTGATGGCAAGGGGAAGAGAATCGACGAATAAACGGCTTTCGGCGCGGTCAGATCAGAATTGGGAAATTGTCGGTGAGCGCTGAGGCAGGGAGGCGGAGCGGTTGATAGCGCAGGCGTACGTATACGCGCAAAAGCGAACAAAAAACCAAATCACAGAGGCGAATGCAAATGCAAAATGCTCAAGATGGGGCCTCGGTCTATGATGTGAATGAAAAAGGCTATGCGAAGCTCCAACGTCACCATTTAAGCTCTCCTCTTGGCCGGCTTGAAACAGGAAATCCAGAGCTTGACAACAACGCGGCGTCTTGGGGCCGGCTCGGCTAAAACGCTTAATTGGTCCATCTGGCCCTTTGAAAAACGCGCCTGCCCCTTCTTGCCCCTTGCTGCGTCTTCATCTTCTGTCCAACTTCCAACGCACACTTTTTCTTCCCTCCCAGACCACCCAGCGCCATTTCGTCACCGTTTCGGCATCCTTGCCTCTGTGCTTCGTGTGGCTGATTGCTGGCGTGCGGCGGCCGTGTTGCGTGTGGGGTTCGTATACCCGCCCCGTTTTCGGCCATGACTGCGCCAACGCTTCGCTGAAGCTTGACCTTTCTTGGGCCGGCGTATTCATCCCTGCTCGCGGTGCGTACGTCGCATCGGCCCTAGCATGCTTGTAAAACTGTAAACAGCAAATAGAGTGGTCGTGGCTGCTCTGGGCCAACGTGCATCTCGCAGGACAGCAACTCAATCCCGTTCCTGCTGCTCACGATATGCAGGTAGCTGGTCAGATGGTTGATGATGACGTGTAGGGCGCTATATCGCTTTTGGACATTGAAACTTATTTCCATGGCGATCGAAAAGGTCTATTAATGAACATGGAGGCTGCTGTGTCGCGAAAAAAGGGGGTTAACTGAGTTGTTGAAACCATGAACAAAACGATAAACTCGAAACTGTCCAAAACAAGCTTGAAAAGATATGTTAATCCTCTTACTCAGGCATCAATCAAAGGATTGAGGTATGTACAGTTTGGTTCGTCTACGGCCTGGAATACGATCTTCTTGTGCAGTGGCTGGAAACAGAGGGGTTTATTGGCTGCTAATTACTAGTCGGCTTCCGCTTTCATCGCAATGCTCACCTGGAATGTCATTGGCAAACTTTGCACATACAAAGCAAAACACACAGGAAGCAAGAAGAAGTGGTATTAATAGGATTTCTCACGCGAGTAATACGTGACATGAAGCCCTAGAAAAGCTACTCAACATAAACTAGAAAACTTCAGCCGTTACTATTGTTCCTATGCCGGTTCTAACTTCTATTAGTGTTATTACCAACACCAAGGCTCCTCATTCATTCCTCATTATCGTTATCTATGAGGGAAAATGTATACATACAATCTCTCCTGTCGCGGGGAAACTGGGGAAATGGTGAAATCGTTGAACTCACCAAACTCCCCTATGTCGTAAAATCTGCCCGGAAGTTAGAGCACAGCGGGTAACAAATGGTTTGTGTACTTTGTTTCTTGGTCTTAATCGACGGGCACTATGAAGGCAACAATGATATTTTTACTTCATTTCCTGGTCTTAGCCCAAGGTACCAAGAAATGAGCAAAATATGTCAAGTAACCTTGATGCTTGCCTCCCAAATGCTCTCTGCGACATGAGAGATACAGCATTGAAGGGTATGTACCCCTTCATTTCTATAGATTTCGACAGTAATAGGCCCTCAAAATGGTTTGTTTTATTTTCTATATGATTAGTTTGACGCTGATAATAGTGGTGAAGTTACTGCGTGCAATTCAGGAAATACACTAAAAAAGTACAGAATCACGGCAGCGCCGCGTAATCACCCTGTCATGGTCCTCCGAGGTATTCAATGACCGTAAACTCCAGATCGTGCACATCCCAATCTTCAAGTTTCAAAGACGCTCAGCCCCCGGATATCATCTCCATCGCGCTCGATGCTCCCCTTTGGACGCTGACCGCATCCGTCTGTCATGTCAGCAACGCTCCTTCACGGGCCCTGCACTTTGTGATCCCCCTTGATAACATCCGCATAGGTCGGCGGTGGTCCTTGAGGCTGCTGGCTACTGCCCTCTCCACCCTGAGAGCTTCCACTGATTTCCTGGCCTGCATGCCCATGAGAAGCCTGTACGTTGTCCTTCGGCTGCGAGGAGTTGGTGACACCACTCTGCTGACCTGGGAACTGACCACCTGAGGGCTGGTTTCCCACAGTGCCATAGTTTAATTGCTGTCCTCCTTGACGACCTTGCCTTGGTGCCGGGCCACGCGCGACATAGTAGTATGTGACTGAGCCGTCGTTGTTGCGCTCACCGTCTCGAACGTGCTCGTAGCCATCGTATTGGTCGGGGTACTTGAGGATAATATACCAGGCGTGAATGAGGCCTGGTAGGACGCCCAGACAGCACAGCGCAATATTAATGACAGAGTCGGCGCTGCAAATTCCTCGTTTCACCCATACTAGAGCTTAAGTTAGCAGTCATGTTCGCCTTCCGATGATGCAGTAGAAGCGCCTGGTTCTCTGCGGGCGGGGAGTCACGTACCTCCGATTGGGGGAAAGAGGACGCTGAGAAGCATCAAAAAGCAGTCAGTTCCACACATCCTGGCGGTTAGTGGTGTGTTTGATAGTGAGTGGATCAGGTAGAGCAGCTGTGAGTTAAGTGCTGGAGGGATGGAGTCTGTAACGCTGTCGCCTGATCACAAGGACGAGGCGGCCCTATGACGCGTGCTGCGCTGTGCTGTGTGGCGTACCGTGGCTGTGCGAACTGCGCCCCGCCACCAATCGAATCACATTAAACAATACAATTCACTACATGCACGCATTCGGTTTCACGCAACCATGTTATGAAATATTCGGAATATCGCTCCTTGCCAATGATTTGAATTTCATTTTATTTTCTATTCCTTGCCGCCCAAGTACCTGTATACTACCGAAAAGTCTCGGCCTTTGCAGTTCTCCGCTTTCTCTACTTCGTCGTACAACGCCCTTGCAGGCTCACCGAGAGCAAGCTTAATGTTGGCGTCTTGTGCGGCCTTCAGAGCGAGTTTCAGGTCCTTATTGGCAAGGGCTACCCCGAAACCGCCCTCGTAGCCGCGGCTAGCAGGTGATCCTTCAATAACACCAGGTACGGGATTATTGATTTCACTTGGCCAGCATTTGCCGGTGCTAATGTTGATCATACCCGCGAGAGCTTTCGGGTCAAGTCCCCACTGAATCCCCATATTCATAGCCTCAGCTGTGGCGACGTTGTTGAGAGCCAAAAGATAGTTATTAGCCAGCTTCCCCTTCAGACCCGCACCCTGTTCTCCTAGATGTAGCACTCGACGGCCCATGAGACTCAAGACGGCAGTAGCTCGCTCCACTATTTCTGGTGCGGCGCCAATCATGAACGTAAGTGTGCCTGCCTGAGCACCAACCACGCCCCCAGACATGGGAGCGTCAATGAACTTGCCCTGGCCGGAAGAGTGAGCAGCGTCGGCTACGGCGGCAGAGGTGGCAGGGTCGATGGTGGACGTGTCAATGAATAGACGTTCTGTGGAGATAAATCCATCTTTCAACAGAGTAGGGGGCTCAAGCATCTGCTTGTAAACAGCAGCAACGTGCTGTGGCTCTGGCAATGATGTGATAATAGTTTCCTTTTGGGTAAGTTAGTATTTAGTTCAATGAAACAAGTGGCTGATAAGAGAGGCATAATATGTATGTACATCAGAGGATTGGCTATATAATTGGTGTAATCAGAAAAAGGGCTACGAAGTAGCCCCCAACTTAGATCATGGATAGAACTATTGATTCATCATGTAAAGAGAAAGAGTGGAATATAAAGGCATTGCACATACAGCTTTCTCGGCGACTTCGCGTGGATTTTCAGCCACACGGACGCCATGGGGATGCTCGTCGAGGAATTTCTTGGTGGCAGCGGTATTGACATCATGAATAAAGAGGGTGTCTTCAGCGGGGATCTTGGTCCTGAGGTTCTTCGCCATAGGATATCCTAAAAGATTGTGAGCTTGATTGCGTGTCATGTGAGGTTGTGCGCTTGAACTAACCCATCCGCCCGAGCCCTATGAAACCCCACGTAGCTTGCAGGTTGTGGGACCTCGAGAAGCATCTTCGCGAGCTCTGGCGTACAGCCGCTGGGAATATTCGCCTCAAGGGCGCTGCCGTCGCCGAAACTGTCCTCATTGCGCGTTGGTGATCTGTACGGGCTGTTAATGCTGAGGAAGTATGTTAATAAGTTGAGCAGTGCTACAGGGAGCGGTTAGAACCGCCTCCGCTTGGGAACGGTCAGCCGAGGTCATGGTGCCGCAACAAATGAGCCGCTCTGAGAGCCGCAATGCGGGTGAACTTGCAGAAACCCATTATAATGGATGGGATAGTGCTGAGGTAGCCCAATCGAACTGCTGCAGGCTTCCTAGATGGAGACTGGTGCTGGAATCTGTCAGTCTTGAGTGTGCGAAAAGATCCGAAAATTTGTCGGCGGGAAAAGTAATTCCGCTTAAAATCCACGTGATATTGACACTAGTCTACAAGGGGAAACCTCTCTGTTTTCTGGATACTGATCCAGTCGGAGAGAACGGCTTCGTCTTCCATCTCCAAGACAATACGTGCAAGTTGTGCTGCAGCCGCAGTAAAAGGTCATGCCGCCTTAGGAAATCCCAGCAGCCAAATGGAACATTCAGCTGTAAGAATGTCTTATTCCACTAGCTTTACGTGCCTGGTGGTCTTTCGATTTCCAACCCTTAATTGTTTTCCCGATTCCTTATATCGTAGACTCTCTCCCTAGATAGGCTTTGGAGTTGTCAGCTCTATTCCATCTTGCGTAAAGATGAAGTGGGTATCATTTGTGTATTTTGCTTCGAACTCATCGATACATCCCCCGCTCATTCTCCCCTTGTCCTTCGTTCATGCTATGACTCGGAGCTGGTTCTTCGCCTTCATCATCCGACTCATCCGATATCTCAACGAGTTCAGTCTCGCCATGACGCTTCGCGGTGGCTTTCTTCTTTCCTCCTTTGCCGCTGGAGGGAGCGCTAATCGCATCGAGGAACTGGCTATTGTTCATGCTTGAATGGAGTTTCGGGGTGTCGGTCAAATTGTGAAGGAACAAACGATCGCCGTAAGACTCATATGCTGCGTCTGACTGATAAGACAAATTATTAGCAAAAGAACGAAATATTGCCGGATGAAGCCCTACTTCTTCGTCTGTATACATCAGCTTGTTCCACTTTTCTTGGTTAGCGGATTTCATGAACGCTTGGGTTAGCTCAGCCGATGTGTCTCCACCAGTTTTCTTCACAGTTGGGAGAAAGGCCTTTGGTTCTGCAGGTTTTGCACCTTCCTGAGACTCTTTCTCCCGGCGACGATTCACTGCGTCTAATTGGGCGGCTGCGTCGATATGATGAAATTGAGTTCGCAGCTGCACAAGCCCATTTAGCCTTGTAAGATGCAGTTGGTCTACACGAAGTCAGTGCGATCCTTCAATATCGTTGCATTTTTCTTACTGTCTCGAAAGGCTCCGAGCATATAGCTAGGTCCTTTACCGTCGTCTTTGAGCAACTGTCCTCCAAATGTCTGACTATTCAGCACGTGGCCTTTCTCGTTTGCATCCTCGAATCGCGTAACGTATTCCTCAAAGTTGTCATCGTCCTCGGTTGCCACTGGGGCTGATGGACCGTCGGTTGCTCCCGGTCTGGTCGTCCGCGGCATGGTTCGTTCGAAGCCAGAGGCTATTCCATATGCTTTCTGGCCAAATCCCTTCGTCTTGCGCAGAGCTTCTCCCCACCTTACCCCTGCGACTCTGTTATAGTTTTGGTGTATATTGACCGGAACGTCAACTTCAATGAAACCAGACTGCTCTTTGATGCGCAATTCAGAGGGCTGACTTCCCTCTTTCTTCGTGAAAGGCTGATCTGGAGGCCGGTTCATATACTGCAGCACATAGAGTTGATGGTTCGGTTCAGGCTCCTCGGTGATGTAGACATCGTACTCGGCGATGACAGGGTCGTCATCTTCCACATCCGCTGCTGCTGTACGAACGATTCCTGTTAGAAAAACAAAATTGATAACCCTTGCAGATCATAGGCTTGACTTACGAGCCATGGTGGATCGCGAAAGCGTGTTGTCACAATGCAGAGTTAGCTCGACTCAAAAAAGTGCGCCGAAAAGTTGCCCCGCCGCGTCCACTACGCGCCGCCCGCCATTGAAGGTCCGTGCTTCTAAAGACGGCGATAATGACGGAATACGTCCGGAAACCCCAAGCTCTTGACATCTACACTCGACTCTCTCTTTGCTCTAGGTCTCTCTGTGGAGCTGTAGACCACACAGGTTTATCAGTATGGCGTACATTGCACCCATCCATAGGCCTAGCAGCATCCGTCACGCGCTCAAACTGAACTTCCTAGCTCCAGACGAGGACTGCCTAGTTGTAGCGTAAGCAAAAATGCATGTCAACACCGGATGCACACTGATTGTTTTGTAGGAAAGCAAATCGACTAGAATTCTACACTCAAAATGCTGATGGGCTGGCTCTTCAGCACTCCAAGGCCATCTACGGCAAGGTCACCATGCTCCAGAAGCTCCGCCCTGCTCTGTCGCCGACGGATCACCTCTTCATCGGGACCGACCGATTCATGTACTTTACCCTGTCCTGGAACCCGGAAAAGAAAAAACTTCAAACAGAGAAAACATTTGAGAGTGTTGCCGACAATGCCGCAAGGGAATCACAAACTGGAGAAAGGTGTCATGTTGACCCCACCGGCAGGTTTATGACGGTGGAAGTATATGAGGGAATAATAACGGTAATACCGCTGGTACAGCGCGGGAAAAAAAGGAAGCAAGAGGCGGATATTGCCCACCTTGGCGAGCCTCAGCCTGTCAGACTATCAGAGATGTTTGTTCGCTCGTCAGCGTTTCTACGACCAAGATTCCATGATGAAAAACCCAAACTTGCGTTGCTCTACGAGAACACATATTCGCAGGTGAAATTGAAAATAAGGGAACTGGCTTTTTCTGGAGGCGATGTTGTTGAACTGGACGAAGGGGAGAACTACAAAGAAGATCTCGAGCTAGGTTCAAGCCACCTGATACCGATTGAAGCACCTACTCACGGCCTGATCGTCATCGGAGAGACATCTATAGGATACTACAATGACGAAACTGGAGAGCTGAAAACCGAACCGCTGGAGGAGGCAACTATTTTCGTTGCGTGGGAAAGGGTTGACAACCAACGATTCGTCTTCGCTGATGACTATGGGCGCCTGTACCTCTTCATGCTCGTACTTGATGAAAGGAATCGAGTGCAATCCTGGAGACTGGATATCATTGGGCAAACTTCCCGAGCTTCTGTGTTAGTGTATCTGGATGCTGGATATATCTTCGTCGGGTCGCATCAAGGTGATTCTCAGGTCATCAAAATTGCTGAAAAGTCTATGGAGGTTATCCAAACATTTTCGAACATTGCACCCATTCTTGATTTCACCATCATGGACATGGGAAATAGATCTGGAGAAGGCCAGACAAACGAATATTCCTCCGGTCAAGCTCGGATTGTAACTGGAAGCGGCGCTTATCAAGACGGCAGTTTGCGAAGTGTCCGCAGCGGAGTAGGACTTGAAGATGTCGGCGTCTTGGGCGAAATGGAGCACGTCTCGAATCTTTTTAGTCTCAAATCCAACCCTTCCTCTGAGCACGTAGATACACTTCTTGTTACGTTTGTTAACGAGTCGCGTGTTTTCCGATTCGACCCTGAGGGGGAGGTAGAAGAGGTCGAACAATTCTCTTCGTTGGCATTAGATGAGACCACACTTGCTGCAGCCAACATCTCTCAGGGCCGAATAGTCCAGGTCACAAATACGCGTGCTCGAATTCTAGATCTGGACGGCGGCATGATCATGTCCGAATGGCTACCAGCGGGAGGCCAAACGATCACTGCTGCGTCCACAAATGAGAGCCATGTCCTCATGTCGCTGGGGGGCGTTTCAGTCGTGTCTTTGAGCATCAACGAGGGAGTCAATGAAGTCGGGCGGTCTGCAGTCATGGATGGTGGCCTGCAAGTGGTGAAAGAGATGACTTTCGGAGCTGATAGTCAGGTTGCTTGTGTCGCACTTCCATCTGGCTCTAGTCCCGTGTGCTTTATTGGGTTCTGGAAGAACTCGCAACTTTCCATTTGCTCCGTCGATACGTTAGAGGCTCTTACTAGTGTTCAGATTTCTGATGAATCTGTTCCACGTTCATTGCTTCTCACTCAAATATTCCCAGATCAGTCGCCTACACTATTTGCCGCTATGGCAGACGGGAACGTAGTCACGTATTCATTCGATCCATCAACAAACAAGCTCTCTGGGAGGAAGAGCATAGTTCTCGGAACTCAGCAGGCAACATTCCGTGCTTTACCGCGTGGGGACGGTCTCTATAATGTCTTTGCCACATGCGAGCATCCATCTCTCATCTATGGTTCCGAAGGACGTCTAGTGTATTCTGCTGTGACAGCCGAAAAAGCAACAACGGTCTGCCCATTCGATTCCGAAGCATACCCCGGCTCTGTAGCAATTGCAACTTCTGAAGATCTCCGAATAGCATTGGTAGACACCGAGCGCACAACTCATGTTCAGACACTAAAAGTAGATGAGACGGTCCGGCGCATTGCCTACTCACCAAGTTTGAAGGCGTTTGGCTTGGGGACGATCAAGAGGATATTGAAGGGTGGTGAGGAGATTCTGCTCAGCCATTTCAAGCTCGTCGATGAGATTCAATTCAAGGAACTCGACACATATCAACTCAACGAAGAAGAGCTTGTTGAGAGCGTCATGCGTTGCGAGCTCCCAGACGGCTCTGGCGACGTTGCAGAGCGTTTCGTTGTTGGCACTGCGTACCTCGACGAACAAAACGCTGTAGCTGAACGCGGCCGTGTTCTGATTCTAGAAGTCACGCGCGATCGGGTGCTCAAGCTCGTGACGGAGATTGCAGTGAAGGGCGGCTGTAGATGTCTAGCCATGTGTGAAGGCAAGATCGTTGCTGCCCTCATCAAGACTATTGTCTTGTATGACGTAGACTACAAGACGGAGAGCAAACCTGATCTTGTCAAATTGGCAACCTTTAGGTGTTCTACGGCACCAATTGATGTCACTGTCAATGGCTCACTGATCGCCATAGCTGATCTGATGAAGTCTGTCGTAGTCGTTGAGTACCAGCGCGGTGACACCGGCCTTCCAGACAAATTGGCTGAGGTAGCACGACACTATCAGACTACTTGGGCAACCGCAGTTGCGGAGGTTGACGAAAACACATACCTCGAAAGTGACGCCGAAGGAAACCTCCTTGTTCTTTATCGCGATCCCAATGGTGTCACTGATGACGATAAGAGAAGACTACACATGAACTCCGAGATGCTTCTCGGCGAAATGGTAAACCGAATACGTCGCATCGATGTGGCTACTGCTTCAGACGCCATTGTCGTACCTCGTGCCTTTATGGGCACTGTAAGTGTAACCTACTCTTGCCTATTCCTATTACCATGCTAACAAAAACTAGGTCGAAGGCTCTATTTACCTGTTTGGTCTCATATCCCCCTCGTATCAGAATCTCCTTATGACGCTTCAATCCAATCTCGCCGAACTTGTGAAAGCTCCAGGTGATATTCCTTTTTCCAAGTACCGCGCCTTTAAAAATCAAGTTCGCGAAGCACAGGAGCCTTATCGTTTTGTCGACGGTGATTTGATAGAGCGATTCTTGGATATAGACGATGAACTACAGAAGAAAGCGGTAGAGGAGCTTGGCAAAGACGTTGACGATGTAAAGACGATAGTAGAAGCTCTGAGGCGGATGCATTAGCGAGTAGGAGTGTGTCGAGCCAATTTCTATTGAAGAGTAGATAGATTTCTAGATTTACATAGCGTCGTCAAAGTATTGCGACGTGAATAGAAACCAAGTAGGGAAAGAGAACCCCGCCCATTTTCCATCAAAGTATCATCCTAAGCGTGGTTCAACCTATATTGAAGAACAGGGCAAATTCGCATAGATGCTTTTACCCTTGAATACTGCTAAAGCACTATACCAAATGATCATGTGCCAATCCAGGGCCAAACGCCATTATCAGGCCTCCCACTAGCAGAATGCCAGTCCACGATCCATGAGGCCTATGCAGCAAAACAAGGGAAATTGTATTCCAGTCACTGGTACAGCAGGAGTCGGTATTTGGTTGTGCCACCTATTGAAGACTTTCGGCGTAAGGGTGAGTAAGAAGACGGAGCTGAAATCGTAACAATATTACATCGAGAATTACTTCGTATGCTCACCCTCTATTTGCATTATCTGTTTGGATATCTGTTATTTAAAGATCTTTGCTTTAACAATTCTTCTGTATGCTAGACATGCATGCCCTCGCGGAGAAGTCTCATAGTTCGGTGGTATACGGCTTTGTTGGGTATCATTAGTCTTAAGTTAAGAAGCAACTCCTATCTAAAATTCAATTCAAAGTAGCTTAGTGGCAAACCTCCCTTTGCACTAAACCACTGGCTGTTCTTTCAGTAGCCGCACGATTTCTCACCTGTGCCAAATCCAGGATCAAATACTAAATTAACCGGTGCCGCATGTGTTTTCCTGCTTTGGTAAGGTTATTTTCCTGTCCAGGAAACGGCAGGTCTTGACTGCCCGTCATGACATTCACAATGAGACCTCCAAGACACGGAGAATGCCTGTCCAGTCAACTACTTTGCTAAAAGACAGTTAAGAAACCGGTGCCATAGATCCACTTGTGAGGTCCACAATGGTACTGAACCGTGTACAAATCCCCCACCGCTGTCTTAGCTCAACAAAGAGAGTTCTTGTCTCTTTTCTTAACTGAAAACAACTTTGGAAGATTTCAAACCTGCAACCCGCAACCGTTATCCGATCCCCGCGACTCAAACAAGAGTATCTTCATCGCACCAGTAGGTTTTGCTCTACCACTGTACTATGACAAGCCACTCTGAAGTTCTTGTCTGTCATTATCTCTTGGAAAATGTAGATTCTCCGCTTTCTCCGCTGCCCAAGAGGGACCAAGTGGGATCATCTCGAACGATATATTTTCACGATTTCTCTGGCTTTTGGCGCTACACCTCCCAGTTTGCTTCCTTGCGTAGACGACTCAATACTCTTCGCCTTCGCTTTAAAGACCCGTGGACAAATCCTTTTGCTGCGCCCCATACAAAACCTAGGTTGCTACCTGAACAGCAAAATCCTCAATCATGGCGTGGGAACTCGTTATACGAGCAGTCTACCCTCGTCATCCCAAGGACGAACCTCATCCAACCCAACAACCAAACAAACAATCGAGATCCAGAAAGCTCATGCTCCCGTCGAACGCCCAACCTCTAGAGAGCATCCGCGAAGGGATATCAATAGTCGACTTCTACTACCAGTCCCGCAACTCTCCTCTCTCAAACCCACCTTCGAACCGCGCCACGGCTACCTCCTATCAGGAACAACCCGCTGCCGTCGCTCTAGTGCCTCTCTCTCTTCGTCTCCGACCGAACGCTTCATCGTACTCGCAGCTGCGCCGCCAGTCCCTTTCCTACTCTCAGACCCCTTACAGGGATGTATCACGGAGGTAGCTGAGCTGTGGTGTGATCACCGTGTGGTAGATGGAGGCTGGGGTCGACACGGGGTTTTAGAGAGACGAGTGCTCTGGGAAGCTGATTGGATGGAGGTTGAGGGGAATTTTTAGAGAAGTGGGTGAGGAGACTTAGAGAGGGAGAAATATTCGGTGAAGGGAGAAGGGGCCTCGAGAGGATTTGGTGGAGTTGGTGGAGTTGGTAGTGGAGAGAAGCGGAAGTCATTCGCTTTATCCTAGAGACACCGTAAAAAATATCTAGAACGAACGGACTACGTTCTCTCGGACTGGGACATTATACATCATGTTCTCCCACCTTCTCCAGCCTGCATTTTTGCGCAGATTGAATACCTTTCTTTAATGACTCCAGCCCGCTGCGATTCACCTTGTTAGCTACCAACAGAAGACTGAGCAAGCCGCATAGATGATACAAATTGTGGGTTGTCTTGAACCAGGAAACCCTCGAATTATAGCGCAATGTAGCCATTTCTAGCTCTCCTATAGGGTATGAGGCTCGTACATTTCCTCCCATATCCGAAATTAACGCCATGCGCCCATGATATGCCCAACCATCATGTTATGTCACTTCTCACTTCTTTTTGCCTTGAGCTTCCGTATCACTGAGCTCACGGATGAAGACTTTGATGACACCGTCGGGCACATCGTCCACGCCGTCTTCGAAGCCTGGACTGACTCCCACGGCAACAAATTTTCCGTCATCCGAGAATGCAATGGTCTGTACGCTCGCCGGGAAACGTTGATATTGCCTGATCCTCCTCTTTGCGACACCATCCCAAAGTGCAACCACACCGTCTCCACCACCCGACGCGAATGTACCATGAACCGGGTGAAAGCAAAGAGCGTTTACTGGATACACAACATCTTGTCCATCAACAGTCTGCCGATGACATTTGAAAGCATACTTTCGGGATTGCGATTCCTCAGAGGGGTCAAACCACTCCACGGCTACACGCCCCTCGATACTTGAGCTGGCATAGCCCGCATCGTTCGGCATACAAGCCACCGCTCTTGTCATGTATTTCATGCTGCTCTCCCTTCTCTGCCAGGGCTCAACGTTCACGTTCTCGCCGCCTCCGGTTTTCGCTGCCTCTGCTAGTTGATTGAGTTCGTAGATATTCACGGCACGGGAAGCCATTGCGACAACGAGTTTGGTTGGTGATGCGGAGAGGGAGAACGGTTTAGATGGCAATTGGATTGAGACAAACTCGCCGGGCGTCGAAAGATCGTGCAGGTGCAACGTAGAATCCCATGATGAAGAGACGAGGAGATTATGCGGGACTGAAAACAGTACATTGCGAACGCCGGCCTCATGTGTTGATAGAACGGTCAGTCCACCGCTATTTAGATCGATTCTGAAATTCCATTAGGCCTCTTGGTTCTTGTGTTTTGAGGGAAGGGAGATTGAATACCTTCGCACCTCCCAGTCCAATCCGCAGCTAAATGCCTCGTTTTCATCGCGCCCAAAGCACACATCTAGGACCGGAGCGGGGTGTTCAAACTTTTGCAGAAGCTTACCACCAGGCTCCCCTTGTGTATCGTAGAGATAAACATGCTTGTCCCAGGACGAGACTAGCAAGCGTGTCGGGTTGTTTGCAGCAAATTTAACCGCCGAAATGGGTTCCGTGGGATTTTGCGCGAGTTCGAATTGACCTATGAAAGTCAGCCTTCATTGTCATTCTATGCTTAATGAGGTGTTTGCGATCCTCTTGAGCCCTCGCTCGGCGACCCGAGGACGGGGGAGGGCGTCGCATTCACGCACCGCCCGCTAGGAAAACATGACTTCAAATTGATCATTTTAAGTGGAATATAGGCAGGTAAACTCACTTGACATGGCGGCTGTTACACTTCGTCTTCGACGTTGTCGAGGTGTTGAGAGCTTGCGGGAGCTCCACCAAACCCTCCGCAAACAACGGAAAATAGTTTCACCGAGCAACTTTTCTGGAAGGTACCCCTCCAAAGCTCCCCCTCCATAACTGTCCAAACTAACTTTATCGATCAAAGACTGTCACGATGCCGTTTGCGCAGCTCGTAATAGGGCCACCAGGCTCTGGAAAGTCAACATACTGCGATGGAATGCAGCAATTCATGAGCGCCGTTGACCGCAAATGCTCCGTCGTAAACCTCGATCCAGCGAACGATCACGCTTCTTACGAACCGGCCTTAGACGTGCGAGATTTGGTTACAATAGATGAGATAATGGGACAGGAGTCTCTAGGACCAAATGGAGGCATTCTTTTCGCTCTAGAAGAGCTGGAAAACAACTTTGAGTGGTTAGAAGAAGGATTAAAGGAACTCGGAGGTCCGCCACCCCCGGCTCAATTTACGAAGGACTCTAAACTCACGGCATATAGATGATTACGTCTTATTTGATTGTCCTGGTCAGGTAGAGCTCTTCACACACCATTCGTCGCTGCGGAATATCTTCTTTCGTCTACAAAAACTTGGGTATCGAGTACTCTCCCACCGTCCATGCCTACCACCACATTGTTAACTATTTGCAGCTCGTAGTCGTTCACCTGATGGACTCGATTGTCCTATCTCGGCCTTCACTATACGTTTCTTCCCTGCTACTCGCGCTCAGGAGCATGCTACAAATGGACATGACACAATTAAATGTGTTGACCAAGATCGACAACTTGAAGAATTATCCAAATTTGCCGTTCAACCTCGACTATTATACTGAAGTTCAAGACTTGCAATATCTATTACCACATTTAAATCGAGAGCAGACTTCTGGGATCCCGGGGCCAACGACAGTTGGTACCAACGAGTTGAATGAAATGGATGTGGATGAGGGCGAGCCGAGTTCCAAATTCTCCGCGCTTAACAAGGCAATTGTAGAACTCGTCGAAGATTTTGCTCTCGTCGGATTCGAAACACTCGCTGTCGAAGATAAGCAGAGTATGATGACACTTTTGCGGGCTATAGACCGGGCAGGGGGCTATGCATTCGGCGGAACAGAAGGTGCAAATGATACGGTATGGCAGATGGCCATGAGGCAAGACGCTGTGACCATGGATGCAAGAGATGTGCAGGAGAGGTGGCTGGACCGAAGGGATGAACTAGACGAAGAGGAGCGAAAGGCTTGGGAAGCGGAGACAAAGGACTTAAGAGGGCCTCCACAGGTGGCCCCACAGCCAGAGCCTTCATTGCAGGAAGAGTCAAGATCAAAGGTCGATGTACCCAAAGCCGAAGGGCTCAAATCAAATACTGACGATGGTGAGGATGAGGATGAGGATTTAAAAGAAATGAAACGATTTATGGCGGAGAAGAGGAAGAAGGAAAGTGGCATCAATATTGTCAAGAAATAGTACTTCAAGGGAGATCGATATGTACAAGCTACCATCATTGACTTGAGGAGACAGACAGGCATGATGCTGCTACAGTAACCGTATTTTGGGCCTTTGTTGATAATGTTCACTCAAATCGGTCTTGCCATCCAAATATGGCCTAAAACATACGAGTGCTCACTTATCAGAGTCAGAACCCAGAATTAATAGGTATCCTTTGAAAGATACTCTATCTGTTGTATAGTAGAGTGATATAGTAGGTGAAATATGCCAAGATTGGTTTAGCCAATGAGCATCGTTCCTCTGCCAGACCCCAGTCTAGCAGTCCCGTCCTGCAGCATGACATCGTCAAAGCGCGTATATTGTTTTCGGAACAATAACGTCAACAAAACCTCCTTCCCAACGCATACGGGAGACAGAGATGGGGGAGCTTCTCGACTTTATTCTCCAAAATGAAGAGGCTTTTCAAAAGTACGATCCGTGATTATCGAGACCCACTATACGGTTCACTCAATCACGTCTATTGTTCAGCACTAACATTCGTATAGTCAGTATCGACTGGCATCCCTCTTTGCCGACTTCCGCCAACAACTTGAGGTAAACCCTGAAGGATACCATGCGAATATTTCGGCATGGACAAAGGCGCTTGCAAACGCTGCGCGAGCCGGCGTGATACCTACGCAAGGTAACACCCACGACCTCTTGAGCATACGGGCCGGTGATCAACTTGCACGCGCACTCCAACATCCGCAACATGGCATACCAGCTTGCCTTGCGGCAGTGTTCTACGAAGCGTCTAAGAACAAAGAAATGATACCGTTGAAGGAGTTCCTCAATTCGAAGCAGAGTATATATAAAAAGTCGTGGATGCCGGGTCCATGGACAGTCCTTCAGTGGGGTCTTAGACAAGTCGGCGTGTTGGGGCAAGAATCAGCTCCAGATAAGCTAGGAGCAGGAAGCTTTGTGGTCATGAAAAATGTTGAGATCGCCTCGGATGAGATTATCAAGAAGATGCAGGAACACCACTCTAATGCTGACCGAGTTCTTTCCAAACCTGAGTTTCTGAAGAGATTTTCAAAAGCTCTAAATCCTGCAGCTCCTCTGACCGAAGGCGATTTAGACGTTCTCTTAGTTCATCTATCTCGCGATAAGCAGCTCATTTCCTATGATGCACACACTATCAAATTCAAGTCGGAACAAGAAGTTGTGCCAACTCCAGTCACTGAAGAAGATGCTGCAATCGCCAATCTTCGTGATACCATGAACAAGATCAACGCCCAGATCTTGCCGCTCATGGAGAAGATTACGAGCGCTGATGCTGCAGCTCGGGAAGCGGTACATGCGAAGCAGATGGTTCGAGCTAAAACCGCTCTACGCTCCAAGAAACTCGCCGAAACTGCACTGGCTCAACGTTCTGACGTTGCTCTCCAGCTAGAAAGTGTATACCATCAATTACAACAGGCAGCTGATCAAGTGGAGATTGTAGAGGCCATGCGTGCTGGCGCTGTTGCTCTCAAAGGCCTAAACGAGAGAGTCGGTGGAGCAGAAGGTGTGCAGGGAGTTGTTGATGCATTGAACGAGGAAATGGCAACAACTGATGAAATCACCAATATCATCAATGAACCCAGCCAGCCCTTAGATGATGCTGAGATTGATGATGAATTTGAGGCTCTAGAGAAAGCAGAAAAAGAAAAGGAAGAACAAGAGGAGGCGGCCAAGACCGCTGCACGGTTGGCTGAGCTAGAAGAAGCAGAGAAGGCCCGGGAAGAAAGGGAAGCTGGGCTGGCGAAAGAGGACGAAAACAAGGAAACAGAAGACAAGGTATTGGAAACATCCCAAGAGCTTGCAAAACTCTCTTTGGAGTCTAAGGATTCAAAACAGGAAGAAAGGCAGAAAGAACAGGAAGAGGCTCTTATTCCTGCATAAGCGATTCCTCATAGCCATACATCCTCTTCAACTAACGATGCATAGCGCTGGTGTAAGGAGCCACCTGGAAGTCTTTTGTTTGATTTGGAAGGTAGAGTGGGCGTCAAGTCTCTTAGTTTGCATACAAATATACCTCATGAGTAATGACTTCTTAGATCTCCATCGTTGAATAGCAATATATAGAATCGATACATATGATTGAAATACTTAGTCGGACGGCGATATCGGTGAAGCTCGTGCTTCGCTACCCTGCGCTCCCGAAGACCCTGCTATCAATTCTCTCACGATCGCTGAAATTTTGGGACTGCAAAGTGAGGAGAGCTCTCAAGTGCCCCAAAATCCTCAAGCAAAATCTCGGACAGAGGGAGTTTTGATGCCCGCTGAACCCCCAGAACTCAGCTTGCTCGTTCCATGATCCGACGCGCTAAACCCTTTCAAGCTCAGCAATGCCAAGAAAGCTCAACCTCAGTCAAAGTCGCCGTCACGACCTCGACACATCCACATCCACCCCGCCACGTCCCAACAATTACGAGGAACATACGAACATATACCTGCAACCTTTTCTCTTTGGATCGCAGATCGAGACGACCCAATGCCATCCGTCGCCCCTCTCCGCGCAGCCGCTACGCGCAGCGCGGCCCTCATCGCACGACAACCGAACCTAAGATATCCACTGAGCTTCCGCGCCTTTTCAACGACGAGACAAGTTCGAGGTGGCGGTAGCCATGAATCCCACTATGACCCACCGGGTGGATGGCTCTTTGGAATCAAGCCTGGGGAGAAGTACGAGAAGGAGGGTTGGGAGGGAGTTTGGTTTTTTGGTGTCTTAGGCAGCATTGCATTCGTAACTATTGCATATGCTTTCAAGCCTGACACAAGGTACGTCGATATGCCGTGAGATGGGTATTAGAATGGAAGAGAGTAGCTATGGGAGATGATGTTCAAATGAAGGCGCTGGGCCGATTGAGGCTATTTCACGGCTGCGAGCATATACTGACCGTTTCATAGTATTCAGACCTGGGCCCTCGAGGAGGCTCGCCGACGGTTGGAAGCAGAAGGTATCCTAGAGGACCCGACGAAGCCGAAGGAGTAAATCACATACCGACGAACGAGCGATAGATTGATCAATTCGGGGGTTGCTATTGAAGCCCCAGCTTTGAAGCTGGGTTTATCGGCCTGTACATATGGTGGCAACGACAGATGGCAAATTTTCTTTGTGCAAGACTCCGTAGAGGCGGATCGCAAACCGGCCTTTTGGCCGATGATTATTTTGAAATCGCATTTGTTTTTTTTGGGTCTACTCTACGACCAAATGAGCTGTGATGTGGCATTGTGACCCCGCGTGTCCGGTAGCACACGTTTAGTTACCGACGAGTCGTAAGTGTGCTTCATCTTTCCACGAGTTTGACTAACTTCAACATCAAGGCTCAATAACGAAAGTTAGACGATTGGCCTGTCAACATCGCCATTTTGATACCTATGCAGTAAAATTCATCATTCGCATAATTCATTTAATATTGATATTCATGTTCCCAGTAAACTGGTTTGGTAAAAGATATATACAGAAGGAAGCGCCATCCAAGCAAAGCTCGAGTTTGCCATAGCTCACAAGCTAATTCAAAAGCTACCAATCATCATCCCGTTATTACCGCTTTATTTTTAAACAATTTACGGGCAGTTGACAGTGATAGAAGCAGAGCCAGAGGAAAAGTAACCCTCGGTGGCAACAATCTGGTAGTTGTGGGAGCCGAGCTTCATGCCTGCCTTAGACCAAGCATCGAAGTGAGCACCAACGTTGACGCTGCCGGAGCTGCGCTTGCTGCTGCGAACAGACCAATACTGCTGAAAGGTCCTAGTTCCCTCGATAGAGGGCTGGTTGGTGCGGGTGGACTGGGCGATCTTGTAGTTGGAGCCGTCAAGGGTGACGGAGCCCTTGTTGGTAGCCTGAGAAGATGGGTCGTAGGTACCGAAGTTCTCGA
Source organism: Acrocalymma vagum (assembly GCA_028476805.1). Lineage (NCBI taxonomy): Eukaryota > Fungi > Ascomycota > Dothideomycetes > Pleosporales > Acrocalymmaceae > Acrocalymma > Acrocalymma vagum. Next base: position 79,730 of record JAQGEP010000057.1, read on the forward strand.
CAATGTAGTACTCAATGAGCGGGTTGGTGGTCCAGCCGTAGATGGCGAGGTAAGAGTTGCCGTTGGGGTTGTAGCTACCAGAGTAGGTGATGGTGCTATTTCGATCATGTTAGTATTTCGTATCTTCAGCTTCATAGGATTTACAAGTTGGACTTACCGGGCAGATCCAGGGTTCCACCCCTTTCCACCGACGAAGTTTCCACCTGTCTTCCAGTTCACACTGTAGGATCCCCCGGCTCCATTGGTGTAGGTGACATCCGAACCGCCATCAGTCCACCAGGAGTAGTAGCAGCCGTTATGGGTGCCGGTGGAGGAAGGAGTGCCAGCACGGGGGTTCAAAACATGGCCGGGGTCACGCTTTGCGACCTCTGCGGGGGCAGCAAAAGCAGCTGTAGCGAGAGCGAGGATGGTGGTGAAGGAAACCATGATGATGCCTTGCTTAACTCAAAAGTCGGGAGCTGTGAGATGGAAAGCGTGAAAGTGTTCGAAGTGGAGATGATTGACCGTGGTGGGGATCTTCCTCTTGGGGCGGGTTCAGATGCTTTTATAGACAGATCGGAAGAGGTTATGTTTTCAAGGAGTGATGAACAGGGGACCCATTCGTCTCTCTGCGGAGTGGGCCGGTGGTACTAGCCGCTGCTAAGGGATTAAAGGAGCTGTGTAGCTATGATATGATCTTCTCATGCAGTGTGTTAATAGTAACCGCTTGGCTAGACATAGTCAAGTATGGAGTAGGCATAAAGACCCAGTATCCTCATCGAATGGAACCCCTCGATTTACGGAAATTCTAGAAAACTGCATGGCAGAGAGGCTTGCTATTGGATGATCGTCTTGAAACAAGCTTGCCCACGCAAGCCCGTGCTTTCATTAACATAAATGTTTCAATATCGGCGCAGTGGGGATGTCTTCGGAGCACAGCATCTTTAGAGCCGCCATGGCATGCCAACATTGCCATTTGCTCCGCGCCTTCCCCATATGCCTCTGCCCTACACATTTTTCCATCGGTTAAACGGGTAAGCCGCATGCGCGAACAGTCTGGAGCCGTACGAGGTGCCAATACTCGTTATACAAAAAGCCGATTGTAGGGTTACACATTTTCACGCTGTGGCGTTGCGATGGTGACGAGACGCAATCTATTGACGACATCGCTTGCAGACTTTAACGACTTGACGAAAAGGAGTGCTCATTGACGGTCGGGGGGACGATGAGGGTTGGGCTAGACTTGGTGGCAGCTGTAACAGACTAGCCGGGATATGAGATGAAGGGATTGGTGGAGATGCTGTGGAACAACTCTGAACAAAAGCTAACAAACCATGATCCAGTCCCGCTCAAAAAGTCAACCCTCAAACATGTGCCAGGAACATGCGCCTGTGGCTCGATCTGGGCATTAAGCTGCAGTTAACGCTGGCCAATATCTCCTTAAGAGAATGTTCTCTTGGCCTCTTCGGCTGTTGGTAAGATGTTACCTGTCGTATCTCCCATACGCATGGAATATGCGTTTGCATGCAGATTATTTCGATCTCGCCAGCCTTGGACGCCCGCATTCCTGGTACACAGGTAGTGACTCTTTGCTGAGCTCATGGTATTCTCTTCCATTCTCTCAACACCTGCAACAAGGTACTCTACATTATTTCTACGCTAGCCTTTCCCAGCCGCTGCCCCCAGAACCAGGACGAACGATTAGAATGCCCAGGAATTTGTAGATAAACCACTTTAAACTGACGCTCCAGTACCCGTTCACCACCGGTCACACAAGCTCTCTCGCTATGGCTGCCCAATGCCCGTCGCGCAAAGCCTGGTGAGCATGATCACCAGATCACTCGAGACGCCTGACAGCACTGTACGCAGCCCTGGGGTTCCGGGATACCGGAGAATTAAAACGCCTTCTACACCCAAGATTTGGGGTAGCGACTTTGCGCCAATTGCCGCTTTCATATATATTACCCAATGGCGCTGCCTCTCGCAAAGACGGTAGAGATGTAGAATAGCCGACTGCACCCCGGATTTGACCACACTACAACAAGACCGCCTAGGCTTCTTGGTATCTTGGTATGGTCTTGTCCCGGTGGGTGAAAGGCTCAAAGGATTGAGTGGCGTGGGACCTGTGGAGCTTGATTTAACGATGGGTTGCAGATAGGATGGGGGTGTAAAGTGTCAAGGATGGGAAGAATTGCTGGGAGAATGTTGGGGTAAGTCACGTGTAGGAGGCAACGGGAGCGAAAAGCGGGAATCGGGGAACCAAGGAGTGAGGGGAAATCTAAAGAAAGAAAAGACACTAGGTTAAAATGCTAGATATGGTTCGTTGCCCAAAAGGCTGAATGATGGTTCGGGCTGGGAGCTCATCAGGTTGTGGCTTGGTTCCAAGTTTTGGAGGGCCTTCTCAACGATCCCTTTTTTTGAAATCATTCACTCGATGCAGAGCTGACACTGGCACTGACACTCGTAGACGATGAATTCAATTCTGCCTCATAATGTTCGAAGTCTTTTTGAATTTCTTAACCTTCTGGTCGAACTACAATCAATACAGCCATTCTCCATGTTAAAACCTCGAAGGTTGCTCGCCTCCTGAAAACCGAGTTGGTTTTCTCGGGTTTCAACAATGGTTGGTATCAAGAGTGTGCCATTCTGGTTGTTGGGGTGGATCACTCCAAAAATTTTCACACAAAAATGACCACATTAGATAACAAAAATGTTGCAACATTCGACTACGCGTTTGCAACTTTTCCATACCTTCCACAACCTTTTTGTGCTTCAGTCACGGGCGATATCTCGTCCATTCTGGACACGACTCATGGTTATATCTCTTTAAGAGATTCACTCAACAACTGATGATACATCGGAAGTAACGAATAAACAAGGGTCATGTGTTTCTCCTACACATTCCATTACAAAGACTGCGGGTGTAAGGTGGACTTGCCAGAAGAGACATTCATCCCATGTCTGGCCCTGTACGAGAACCGGGATGAGTGGAGTTGGTGGTTATGGAATTAAAGCCATCGTCAATACTCCTACACGTGTACCTGGCTGGGTGACTAGTCCAAATGTTCTAATTGTCTGAACGTTGAGCGCCTCACTGTACGTCTGCCAGTCTGCGATTTCATGATCTTCTTTCGCTAATGCGAGTCCAATAGGCACAATGCAATGGCCTCACTCTCAACACCGACGAATGCCCCCCAGGCAATAACGCGCAGGTAAACAATCATACCCTGAGTAGCGAAAACTCTTCCAACGTAAATGCTATGGATCTGGACAACTCATTTTCACCTGAGAATAAGCACAGGGCTCTCCCAAAGGAAGAACAGGAAGAGCCTTCGAAGGATAAGAGCGGAGGCTGTCGAAAGAATAGAAATCATCGATCAGACATTCTCTCTAACAATACAAAGCTGCTTCAACCTAGAGGCTCAAATCAGACTTTCAGAGTCGCAAAACAGTCCTCCTCTAAGAGTAAGAAGCCGCTTCTCTAGAGAGCTGTATAACCATTCACTTAGACCATTAGCCGAATGTAACTTTAGCATGGCATAGTAATTTTTTTTAATGGAATAGCACAACGATGTGCGACAACTGTCAGTCTAGAATTAAAGTGACAACTTTATTCTCCAGGATAATTGAAGATTGCTACCTCATGTTCTTGTTCGTGGCATATCATATAGTTTCCATTCACGAGTGAAAATAACTATAACTCTTTATTGTAAACTCAGAGTCTCTTTTTCTACATCTTCTTAAAAGCGATCACCATGTGCTACCGAAATTATATCGCATACTCTTGCTCTGCTCTGCATGTACACCTAGATAGCACCGGTCCGTTTACTTTGTGCGAACAGGCTCAGCATAATCCTATCCCAAGGCATTGCGCATCTACGAAAAATAGCGTAACAAACAGCGCAGATTGGTGCATAGACTGTTGGATAAGAGAGCATGAGGGGAGGGGAGGGAACGAGAGGGAGAAAGTCTGGGATGATGCTTGGCCGGGAGGTTCAAGGTGGACTGGGTATTGTGGAATCAGTGGTGGTGATATAAGGAAAGATGATACGCCGCAATAAAGGAGTGGGCTTGAACTAAAGGAGCAATAAATTCTTCTTCTAACTTTACTCTGACCACTAGGTGTGAATACACTTCTCACCAAATGCAGAGCTACACCGCCTCCACCTTGATGTTCTTCTGCATCTCTTCAACAACAACCCAAGTTTCTTTTACTATATATGTCGACCTCTGTTCGAAAAGCCCTCAGCTTCAAGTAAAATAGTCAACCTTTTGTCTTCGACCAGACAACTTGTCACCAGAAAAGATACTAATCTTGCTACAGATATCCACCGAAATATATTCCATATTTTTCATCATGAACAACTATAATGACCCCACCCCAGACCCATCCAAAGACCCAGCTAAAGACCCAGCCAAAGATCCAGCCAAAGATCCAGCCAAAGATCCAGTCAAAAGGCCAGCCAGGGAGCAAAATCAAGTGACTCCCAGGCTTCCACCTCGAACCTTAGATGTCGAATCTATCCTTCTTGAGGCGCTGAGAAAACGTGCCGACTTCAAAGATGACTTTCTACACTTACCCATACCAAGAAACCTGGGGCTGAAACAAATACTCACTGAAGATGGGTGTTGTGCGATCCTAGTCGGCCAGTTGCTAAATCCACAGGGTGCCCAAATTTCAAGATTGTCAAATTTGAATCCCGATGTCTGGGCATCTGTCAAACTCCATCAAGGACAATGTGCTAGCGGATGTTCCGTCAAGTACTTTGCCAACTTTGAGCATGGCCAACCCATGAACATCCGCAATTTCAGTGAGATCAAACTTTTATCTCCGTTCGATGCTATCAGCTCTGGTGTAAGCGAAGATCAGTTCATAAAACGTAACAGAATGATAGTCTTGTTCTATCTTATGGAGATGAAAACTTTCAAAACCATTCCTATAACTCGGGATAGCATAGGTCAGTTCATGCTTGCTTGCAAGTGTATCGCAGAGGATGCAAGGAAGACCAATAAACGGAAGTCATTGGGACGGAAAAGTCAGATTTCTAAACTGGAGGGACGAGACCAAACCACATCGAAAGACCCAGAGGACTCCGTCGGCTCAGCTCCGAATCAGAATAATAACCAAATTTCCATGTCACTGCTCATCAATAATCCAGAAACTGGATCAACGAAACAGTCAGTCCATCAAGACGCAGATAACAAATTTGAGACCAAGCACTTATCCGAAGTCAAATTGGCCCCTAGGCCACTTAAGCGTTCCCGTCCTGGGGTTATTCAACCACGGCAGGGTGCGGCGATATTAAAAAGGGACCGAGAGCCCGACAACGATGACAAAGGAAAAGAAGGTAAGCTGGACTAATATTATTGTTATCAATTATGATTGGCCATTCCTAACTTAAAACAGGCACTCCAAAGCGACAACACACCGACGACCATGTACGTATACTGTGACCTCTTACAAACAATGCTCCAGGTGCTAAACAAAGTGTTCAAGCTATACTACTTTCATAAACTGGTAGAACAAATTCGTCACGACGACGATGAAAAATACAAGCAACTGGAGACAGAACACTCAGAGTTGAAACGACAGTTCGCTGCCATGAAAGGCTTGTGTGAGAAATATGAGAGCGCCGCCACATTTTTTGAGCTACAAAAGAAACACTCCGAGACAAGACGCATGAGAGTAGAAGCCCGTCACAAGATTCGCGAGTGCGAGTGGAAAAATTTAGTCAAAATTGCAAATGATGCGAGAACTAAGGCCGAGAAGGAGCTTGCGGAAATGGCTTCTGAGAAGGAAATCAGAGTGAAGGTTGAAAAGGAGCGTGACGAACTAAAGAAGGAATTAGACAAGCTTAATTCTTTCAAAACTGGTCTCTTGGCTCTTGGGGCGAGCCTACCGAAGAACTAGTCAGCGTGGGCAGGAATGGAGAAGTTTACAGGGCAAGCAAGCAGATCAAGGGATCTGGGATCAGCTTGCTAGAGTGGAGCATTATATTACCCTCAAACTACTGTGCAACAGAAGGGGAGACGGAAAATCCTTTTTATGGCATAGTGCAGGATCTTTTATTTGCGTAATTGATTTTCCAATGATATTTACCTATCTCAAACTACTTGTTTACCCTACCATGGGTATATTTGCAATTTTCAAAGTACGGAGCCAACAAAGACATTCTCTTGATTTTGATTGGCCTCAAATGCTCCCTCAACACTAAAGTGATATTACAATCGAGCCTCAACAGCAGATTCAGTCGTTAGGCCCTCGGTATATAGTGGCTGCGTACCTGGTGTTGTTCTGAGAGCCTCTTCCATGATTTCCAGAGCCAGGTCAAGCTGTTCCTCTGTAACTGTGAGGGGCGGCGCAATGCGGAAAACACCGCCAAACGAAGCCATGGTAGCAAGCTGGGCCCATAATCCCATACCAGTCATCTTTTTAGCCACAGCGTTACCTACTTCAGGTGCACCGACTTTTGTCTTCCTATCTCCAACGATCTCCACACCCGCCATGAGTCCACGTCCTCGGACATCGCCAACACAACCGTAACGAGATTGTAGTTTCTTGAGTCCTGCTTGAAGTTTAATGCCTAGTTGACGAGAACGATCAACCAGGCCATCCCTAATCACGACTTCCAGCACCTTATCACCAACTGCCGCAGGTAGGGGGTCGTTGATGTGGGTTGTATAGAATAAGAAACCGTTCTCCTTCGCATGTTGTGCAATGGGATTGGATGTTACAACAGCACTTAATGGTAGTCCGTTTCCGAGTGTCTTGCTAAGCGTCAGGATATCTGGTACGACGCATTGATCCTCTTCGTGATGCATAAAGGCAAACATATCGCCTGCCCTCCCCAGTCCAGTTTGCGCTTCATCAATAATGAGTAGCATTCCTCTCTTCTGGCAGTGCTCTTTCAAGGCCTTCAGGTAGCCCGCGGGCAGTGGCAGCATGCCACCACTAGAGAGTATGGGTTCGATAATCACAGCTGCGAGAGAGCCGCATGACTGCTTATCGACAAGGTCGAATCCGTAATCAAGCTCAGTTCTCCAATCGTGTGATCCGTCAGGGTGTCGGAATATTGAGCGATAAGAGTTGGGTGTTGGAAGTGCGAGGTTACCGGCCATGTTGGGTCCGTAGCCGGCACGTCCAGCATGATATTGCGCTCCGAGTGAGGCACCAGTCATTCCGTGCCATGAGCCAGAAAGTCCAACGATTTCGAACTTTCCGGTAAAGAACTTTGCAAGACGGATAGCAGCTTCATTGCTCTCGCCTCCAGTACTCAAGAAGAAGGCCTTGTCGAGTCCCTCGGGAGCGACTCCAGTCAGTCTTTTCGCGAGTTTGATGACTGGTGGGCTAATCATGCCGCTGAAGAGATGATCTAGATGTCGGGCGTGGTCGTCAATCACTTTCACGACTTCCGGATTGCCGTGGCCGATTAAGCAAGACATCTGTCCTGATGTAAAATCCATCATCCTGTGTCCCGTTTGCGTTTCGACATATATTCCATCAGTAGAGGTAATGATTTCGGGATGGAAAGAGGTTCCATACGAAAGAAGGCACTCATCAGCATCGTGCTGCAGCTGCGGGAAGTCTGCCTTGTCGTATGGGCGTGACATTGCGATCTTGATAAGCAGATTTCAATAATAAAAAGATAAAGAGTAAGAACGCTCTCAAGAAACTGAAGAAAGTTGAACTATGATCCTGCTATGCGTAAGCTATGGTTATTTATCGCAAGTGTGGACGCAGGTCAAAATGAGCTGATACGATCAAAAATTCCAGAACAAAGAGACTAAGGACTATGATCAATACATTTTTGAGCATACTCTGCTCATTTATTATAGGTTCTATGGCCCTCGTTATCTTGCCGTCGGGAAAACTCAATGAGGGGTTACTTGTTGGAATGCAAGCAGGCGGAAAAGTGGTAACTAAGTTTCCCGTTCGCACTCTGACCAACTGTATTAGATTATGCACTGATACGAAGGTATGTCGGGTGGAATTGCTGCGTGTCGCCGACAATGGCTAACATTGAAAGTGATTGTTGGGTTTCCTAGCGGAAAACCCCTCTACCACTTTCCCGTTTCCTCTCCACGCCTTCAGAAGTTTTCCGCTTCCTACAAAAGCTTTCCCGTCAGCTTCAATCCATTCTCTATGGACGGACAAACGCCTACAGCCCTGTCGGCTAGGCCTTATCGTTCACATAAGATACCTGCATGCGACAAATGTCGACAACGGAAAATCAGGTGCGATATCGACTTACCTGGGCAGCCATGTCGCTTTTGCCGGCTACGACACGAACTATGCAAATACACGGAAACTAATAGAGCGGGCAGCACAACCCATTCGCACTCATCCAGGCCGCCAAAAAGACGTTGCCAAAGCCATGTACGAGCTGATGATGGAAGAATTTCCCCCGTGGACCTTGAAGCAACGCTCTCACATTTTCCAAGTGTTGCAGGCACATCACCTACACAGTCTTCAGTCATGATGAATCCGACAATGGCCGAAGACATTACAATTCTCCAGAAATACCTAACATCTCGAGTTGCGGAACCGGATGCGGCTGTGAAGGTGTACAATACCATATCTGATGTCCCAAGCAATCCTATAGTCTATCTCACTGTTCCAAGGCGGCGGAAAGGCTACAAACCTGCTATTGAGCCTGGAAGAATCCAGCGAGAAATAATTGAACAAATTCTGAGCCCATTTTCAGAGACGGTGCGAAAACTGTATGCTACGTATTGCATATTGATAATGTGGAATATTCACTAATGCGGCGGCAGATATTTCGACTATCTTCACCCGTGCTTCCCCGTTCTCGATGCGAAGACTTTTAATGAGATGTGGCATAAAGATAACGAACGCATATCTTCGACATTGATTTGTGATTTGTATGCATCTGCTTTGCATTTCTGGAATAAGTCAGAAGTTCTGCGGCACCATCCTCGGCCAGATCTTCACTTCATTTGGAACCAGGCCGTCGCAGCATTACAGGACGATTTTATGGCCCCAAGTATTTCAACTGTACACGCAGGGTTACTGGATATGATTGGGCGCCCTGTTATTCAAGTACAGGGCAACATTGTGACTTCAGGGAGGCTCGTGACTCTTGCTCAAAGCTTAGGATTGAATCGAGATCCCACACATTGGAAAGCAACAACTCATGAGAAGAACGTGCGCATAAGATTATGGTGGGGTGTATTGATCCATGATTATTGGCAAGTGCTTTCCTAGCTTACGAACAACAAAGAAACTAACCTTAATCAAAGGTCTAGTATAGGACACGGAATTCCACCCACGATCAATGCGCGCTATTACGATGTGCCGCTTCCAACTGTGGAGGTGCTCCTAGCTTCAAATATTCTGGAGACTCATCGAAAGGCAACAACGTCTTTTATTCATCTGTGCAAACTGAGCCAGATTTTAGGTGATATTTTGCCCATTGTGTATTCGCTACGTATAAAACAGGATGAAGCCTGGAGAAACCTCCGCAAGATAGAGTGTGCGTTGGATGATTGGATTGAGGAACTACCTGATTATCTTCAACAAAGCTCGTCACCATCTGCGTCCAGAGTGGATGGAGCGAGCAATCTATGGTTTTCATATTTGTCGATCAAGGTGCTGGTCTGCCGACTTGGATTTAAGGTAAGCACTGCTTTCAAGTGTCTTTTAAACACTAGCTTATGAGCCGATTAGGCTACGCTAGAGGCGGAAAAATCAACAACTTCTGAAGCTCGCCAATACCGACTTGCTTTACTGAGAGAATCCGCGTCTGAGGTTGTGGATTATGTGACAACTTTAAATGACAATCAATTACATGAATTTTGGATGCCATGTGAGTTTGAATACTGAGCAAGAACTGACCAGAAGTCTTGCTAATGCGGTCAGACGCCTCTTATCTTCTAGTCTCTGCTGCCACTATCTTTCTAAGGTGCACAATTGAGTGTAGCAATGCCGAGGTGAAGACTCTGTGCGCTACGAAATTATTGCTCTTCAGTAACAGGCTCCAGAGAGCTCATGACGACTTTGGGTGGGACCTTGCCGAGTTTTGTCTTGAGCGATGCCGAGAGCCTATAAGAAAGGTTGCGGAGGCATTAAAAGTGCCTCCACCGACGATTGACGAACAGCTCACTGTGGCGTTTGAAGCAGGTATCAATGCAGAATTACGCCCCACCGAAGATGATCCACAGATATCGACGGATGCATCAAGCTCTGTACCTGATGTATTTTTACCTGTCGACTCACTGGATTTTCCCTGGGAAACATTATGGAACACTTCTGAAGGACCTTGGTCCATACAGATCTGATAATCAGGTACGGATTCAGGGCGTCTAAGAAGACGGAACTACCGAAACGGCCCCACCTTACCAAGAGGGCAGGGATCGTGGTTGGGTTATAGTCTTACCAGCACATGAGCTTACTCGTGTCTAGGAAAGTAAGTTTTGATTGTATCACTAAATGACCACTTAAAGCGGGCATCTACAAATCATGTGTGGCATATAAATGCAACCACTGTAAAGACGAAATCTACAAATGTTCCTGTCCGTTGGGAAAGGCTATGTTCACTGATACTCAAAAATGCTACTCTATTGTACAGTGCTGCGCCTGCACTGGCAAGTCAGACATTAGCCGGAGCCTAGGAAAGAGCTTGACAGAAGGGGCGATCTACAGCCAAGAGACGTATGGTAAGGCTTACAGAAGGATGTGCCTGGGAGCATTGAGTTCACCAACTCGTAAAAGGGAAGAATTAAGGAAATTTTGACTTATTCTTTCTTTTTTTTTTTGGACTTTCTAAGCTTAATGCTCTAATGTAGCGTAAGAATTTGGTCTCCTGAACTTTGAAAGAGAAGAATAAAGAATCAAAATGTGGAACGTAGTGTTTCAGGCTGATTACAAGAAGATTAGCAGAAAAATAACCAAGTTATGATCAAAGTCATCCCGCGCACCTCTTTAGGTGCATAGTGATGATCGGTATAGTAATGTGGCCATCGCTCGGAACTTAGATAGCCGTAGACCTTCTCTTCAACGAATATTGTGACGAATTCAAAAGCCCAAACGTTCGTTGCAGCCTTGGGCTCAAGGGCAATATTTCGACCCCCGTTGTGTCATCCGTGGCTGCGCAAATTTTGTCTCTCATACAAACAAGCAGTTGCGATGGTAGGCTCAAATCCCTAACTGAATGAGAGAAAATCGTCATACGAGGTGCTGAGTGTCGCGTTCGTGAGACTAATAACAGTGGCGAAGCGGACTGCCATTCTCGCCCATTGATGCCGGTATCGGCCATGTACGATATAGTGCACACCCCTAAGAACATAGTGAGGGCAATTCGACATCTATTGATACTCTGGATTTCCCAATTGCCCATCTCCTTTTCAGGAGCTTACGTCGCATTCCCATTTCTCTTACAGTCGAAAATTTTTCTGAGGTCGGAGGTTTAGTAAATCCGCAATTCAGCCTGGAAGCTGGGGGGAGGCAGGGGACAAGGTCCGAGTATATGATCTCATATCCATTCCTGGGCGACAAGTGCGGCATGTGTAACCCCAAGAGACCTCCCTCCTCCATGGCTAGAGCTTATTTCGACTTACAGTCTTGAAAACGTGTATTTGAAGGTACAGGCCTAACTCTAGCGTAAAGAAAGAAGAGAGGGGTTTTCGAAACGGAAAAAAACTGAACAGAGGAGACAAGTGGCTTCTTCAACTCGGCTCCTCAACCTTTTAAGAGAGTGGGTCGCGGAGCGTCAACCACAGGTTGCGCCATATGCGGCTGAGCCACAAATAAGATAGCCAAGAGATAAGGGGGAATATGGCATGCAGCTAATGATGTATATCACGAACTCTATGATGCCTTTATGGGATTTTCTGCATGCTGAGGGTGAAAGGACATACCCTTCTAGGCTTAGCGCCAAAATGTTTCCGTCCACCCTCTCGCTTCTTCCTGGTATTTTACCACCTCCCTGCCATTACCATCCCGCGCTATGCTTGCTGATCATTCCGTTTGTTCCTGTTACCTAGGTATAGCAATCATCATGTGAATGGATAATCTCTAACGCGTGTACGGCTTCAGTGTCGTGTGTGCTTTGCGTGAGGACTGACTTGTTAGCGCATTATCAATTGCAGTTCAGAATATCGAACCCATCATAGATCAAGTATTCCGGTGTACTCTCTTACCCGCTTTTGTGGTACTGAATCACCGCAGCTAGCACCCGCGGGATGCTACCTTCTTAGGCAGACGCCTCCCGCTCAATATACAGGTATTCTAAATACTATATCCACCTTCACACCAGTGCGCGCATGGACGCGTCAAGTTATGATATTCATCTTCTCTAAGGAGGATGACAGCAGATAGCTGTGGTAGAGGCACTCAATTGTGGATACAGCCGATCGAAAAGGACGCGGAAGTATACGGGTACGTACAAATACCTCAGTCCATTCATCTGACCTCATATATATCAGACCCCGATTCCTGGGCGACGTAACAATCTCCAACCCAGACTGCGGCTGAATGATATAGAACCTAGCAAAGGTAGCCCTTTCGGGCATATCATTCGTTCATCTCGCAGCAAGCTTTGACACAAACCTGGGTTCAGAGAACAAAAGATTCCGCTTCGTTGCCCTAGCCACATCGCTCGTAAGGCGATGTCCATGTCAAGTGGCCGAAATTTAGATTACCCGCATGAAGCTGCAGCTTAGCCTGAACTGGCCCGACTAGTGGCGGCCAACCGCATCATGATAGCATCTGCCCACCTCGGACGTGGGGCAGGGGCTTCCCACGGATGCATTCAAATGTTCAACTACCATGTTATAAGAGAAGAAAAAATTGTGCGTGATGGTACACCTTGGAAGCGCACAGCGTTGTGATGAAACATCAAATAGTAGACAAGAGACTAGGCAATGGATCCAAGAAACACAACCGAACCTTACATAGTAGTCTAGTGTAACAAGATGGGTCCTACAAGGCAGCTGCAACAAGAAAAATCCGGTCTCTTTGGAATTGTTCCGTTCATGGCGGTTATCGCAAAGTTTGGCCGACGAGATATCCGAGATTTTGGAACAAAGCCACTTAACGAGGATCGCAAGGCCTCGGCGTCTTATTCTCAAACGAGTGTGCACGCACGCCCGCCTTGAGGAAACTCGTCCCGTCTTCTCCGAAAGCTTCACCTCACTTATTTCAAAATCTACGAGAACTGCCCCATCATGATCACGCTGGTTTCGTTTCAAACGCTCAGACGTGGTGATGGGCGCACCGAGGGCGAAAACCTTCGATGTTCGGTGCCTTGCTCTGGAAGGCACACCGTTCTCGCCTCAATATCCAAACAAACTATACTCAATCAACATATAAAGCGATAACGCAAACACTATAGCTATGGAATTTCCATAGAAAAAGCAGATCATGTGTGAACATCCTGCCATGGGATTCAAGAGAAGCCAAGCTCTCTTAGGTCTTGCAGTGGCAATCAGGTATCCGAGGCTGGACTTTTGAGGCTCATGACCAGCACTCTAAAAATCACCTTCCCTATTCAAGCGTGACTAGTTTTCTGGAATTTTCTTTTAATATACGTTAGTGTGTGGACGTCCCTTAATCTATTCAATCCCGGATTTGAAACTTCAAGGTAGATGAAAAGATTCAGATCGCCCACTTCACACTGCAGGGGCAATCTACAGCGGCGCCTCGATAGATGCACCTCTGCATCTGACAGTGGTACACTCGAAGAATCTGGGGATTTACGAGGTCGAGAAAATCTTCCGGTGCGTCCGGTCGTGTAAAAGGCGAAAACAAAAAATTCGAGTCTCAGTGCGCTGTGCTATTTACCTTAGGTTTGTGTGATAGTTTCCATCGCCTAGTTGTGTCGATCAACAGTTGTCGGTAATTGATTGATCGATAATGTTCTATTGGCCATTGGGTACTTTAACCAGAGTGCCTTTTGGGATAAGCCCCATGTTGGCTCCAGCTTATCACCTTACATTTTTCTTCTGGAAGGAAGCCACGTCGGTATAGGGCGGTACACATCCCCGCAATTACCCCAGTCCCCACAGCGGAGGACAACCTCATCTAGTCTTCATTACTTGCTCAGTCCACTCGACAGAGCTTCCCGATGAGCCGTAAGCGTCACGGGGTGGACGGGAATGCCTTCGGTACTAGGCCACGATCGGGCCTTGTAATATCGTTGAATTAGATGAGAGTGCTTTGAGTGGGCGGGAGATGGAGTGCTCAGTGACGGGCTTTCGTGTATATAAAGAGGTCCGTCCCAAGGTTCAGCGAATATCTTCAGCATCCAGCAATCGTTCTTCGCTCCGGTAGATCAGTCACCATGTACAAGTCCCTCGCTCTTGCGTCTCTCGCCTTCTTCGGCGCTGTCTCTGCTCAGCAGGTCGGTAAGGAGCAAACCGAAACCCACCCCAAGCTGTCCTGGAAGCAATGCTCCGGAAAGGGAGGAAGCAGCTGCACTGCAAAGAGCGGCTCCATTGTCCTTGACTCCAACTGGCGATGGTCCCACATCACTGGTGGATACCAGAACTGCTACGACGGCAACACCTGGAACACCACTGCTTGCCCTGACGGTGCCACCTGCGCTAAGAACTGCGCTATCGATGGTGCTGACTACTCTGGTGAGTGAATTGGGATGCCTTCTTAGAGAATAAAGAGATTAATCAGACTAGGTACCTATGGTATCACCGCTGGCAGCGACTCCTTGAGCCTGAAGTTCGTCACCAAGGGCCAGTACTCTACCAACATTGGTTCCCGTACCTACCTCATGGAGTCAGACTCCAAGTACCAGATGTTCAAGCTCATTGGCAACGAGTTCACCTTCGACGTCGATGTCTCCAAGCTTCCTTGCGGTTTGAACGGTGCCTTGTACTTCGTTGAGATGGCCGCCGACGGTGGCATGGGCAAGGGCAACAACGCCGCCGGTGCCAAGTACGGAACTGGTAAGTAGCATTTCTCTGTGAGATTCCTGAAACGCTTTCCCTAATGCTTCATCCACAGGTTACTGTGATGCTCAGTGCCCCCACGACATCAAGTGGATCAACGGTGCTGCCAACAGCGATGGCTGGGTCCCATCTGACAACGACAAGAACGCCGGAAGCGGCAAGCTGGGCGCCTGCTGCCCTGAGATGGATATCTGGGAGGCCAACTCCATCTCCACTGCCTACACTCCTCACCCTTGCAGCAAGCAAGGTCTCTATGCCTGCACTGGTACCGAGTGCGGTGATGGCAGTGAGCGCTACTCCTCTGTCTGCGACAAGGACGGCTGTGACTTCAACGTATGTATAATTCCTATGCCCTCATTAGTGTATCCACGTCTAACAGCAAAACAGAGCTACCGCATGGGTGTTAAGGACTTCTACGGCCCTGGCATGACCCTCGACACCAAGAAGAAGATGACCGTCGTCACTCAGTTCATTGGCTCAGGTTCTTCTCTCACTGAGATCAAGCGTTTCTACGTTCAGGACGGCAAGGTCTTCAAGAACTCCGACTCCGCCATCGACGGCGTTCCCGGAAACTCGATCTCCGACTCTTTCTGTGATGCCCAGAAGACTGCCTTTGGCGACAACAACGGCTTTGCCAAGCTCGGCGGCATGAAGGAGATGGCTGCTTCGCTCGCCCGCGGTCACGTTCTCGTCATGTCTCTTTGGGACGACCACGCGGTCAGCATGCTTTGGCTCGACTCTTCCTACCCCACCGATGCCGACCCAGCGAAGCCCGGTATTGCTCGTGGTACTTGCGCTACTGACTCTGGCAAGCCCGAGGATGTTGAGGCCAACTCCCCCGATGCCACTGTTGTCTTCTCCAACATCAAGTTCGGCCCCATTGGCTCCACCTTTGCTCAGCCCTCATAAATGGTTTAGAACGCGCTTGGTTTGCGACCGACTGTAGACAGATCGGAAAATAGATGGTGCATACAAGCTTGGTTACTAGAGCATCATTTTGGTTCAAGAGTGGACTCTTTTCGTTCGTTTTGTGTATATTCTCTGGAGGAAAGACAAGGTTATAGATATGCATAGTGAAATTGGATAAACTTTACCCCCGAAGACTTTGTACTTGTATCAGTGTGCTGCCGTGACGGGAATATCCACCGGAATATCGTTCTTGGTAGTATCTGTGGTACATGGCATGTTTCACACAAGCCATAGAGGTTTACTCAACATATTGGCGAGTAAGTAGTGGCGTTGGCGTTGAATATTGGTACCTCATTCTTTTTGTTATCTCTTTGAACAAGATGAACTGATAGGACTCCTCAAATCTATTGTAATGCCACCGGAGTAGGGAGCTAGACCCTGATGTGCAGATCACGTGATGCCACGACAAGGGAAAGCCTTAACGATGTGTGCTAGTGCCGGCTTCAGACTGCGGTTTCCCCGGCGAATTCAGACTTTACAGCTTCACCAGCTTCACGCTCCGCTCTCACGAAACACAGACTTGGGCGACAGCAGACGGCGGACGGATCCAGACGCCTAAATCGGCAGCGAGGTAGGCTGGAGAGGTGGAGGCCATATGCGGTATCCTCGCACAGCATGGGCGCACAAACCTGCGGAGGGTCAGCCCACTGTGCGCCAATCCGCCAATCCCTCATGCGGGCCCCTCAGGCCAAAACTCCAAACTCTGGCCTCGTTTTGATGCGCCAACCTCTCACACGAAGCAGAGGACAAGATGCGAGAGGCTGTGGATGTGGATTGCTCCGCCGCGAAAGCCGTCAAGCGGGCCGGTAAATGCCTCACGCAGAAACGCCGTGCTCATCTGAGGCATCTCCAAGTCGGTGGGCAGCTCTTGGCCGGGGGTGCTGAGAGATGCTGAGAGACGCGGAGAGCTGCGGAGAAGAGCAGAGCACCAAGAGCAACAACCCAAGATGACGTCTCTGGTCTTTTATTTGGCCCAGGGTTTCTTTTCCTCGACAGCCTCCAAGACTTTCGGCCCGGTGCCAATAGTTGCCTTACGGTCATCGCATTGCCAAGGCATTGGCACGACTGCCCAGCCCTTTTGCACCCTTTCGACCCTCCGGCTCGTCCATGGCCTGCCCTCTCCTTTGTCGACGCGCAACTGCCCAGCCGGCTGCCCAGCGACACGTGACGCCTCTGTACGCCGTCCTCTGCGCATCCCGTTGGACGCTGACACTGGTCAACGGCTCATCCAGAGTTGTCGTTGTGTGCTCGTCGTACTTTGCTCGCTTTGGACGTGCAACAAGCAACCACAACACCACTTCTTCCTGTTGCGGACCTCCAAATCTCCCTCCACGTGCCGCTACCCAGCCCACACCACCAGAACCTCCCTTGGTCCCACCGGGATTGCGCGGCCATTTGTCGTTGCTCAAGTGTCGTCGTCGTCGTCGTCTTCTCCTGGGGAGGGATCATGGCGGTTTCCGCCCGCAAGACGCCAAGCATCTTGTCTTCTTAGCGGAGCAGCACATAAGTAAAACACGGTCCCGCCCGCCCTACATACAAGAGAGCGCTCCGCCGTCTGTCCTCTTCGACCCTGTCTACGCCCTCCCGCTCTCTCTCATCATTATCTTCATCTTTCGCTGCTCAGAGCCCGCTATGCTCGCAACGTGAATCAAGCCCTGCAAACCACCACGTCCCGTGATGAGCCCGTAGACGAAGCCCTGTCCTGTCTATTCCCGAGATCCTGCGCCAATTTCCGAGCCGAAGTCCCGCCAGAATGAGCGGTGCTTTCGATATATCAAGTCTGCAATATGTAGAATTACCGAAACGGGGTGCTGCCCATTACAGTATGTTCTAACCCCCAGATTTTCTATTCCCCACGCCGGCGCCCTCCTTTACTTCTTCTCTATCATCTGGCTATGGCCCTAATCCATCTAATAGCCAATGGCGTCCTCAATCCCTACATCTACGACCCCAGTATCCCTCTCGCCATTGTCGGCGCCGTTCTGATTCCTCTGCTCTCCATCTTTCTCATCTACCAGTATCTCCGCTACCGCTCATGGTTCTTCTGGGCCGCCATCATCGGCGTGGTGATGCAATCCTTGGGGTTCATCTGTCGTCTTGTCTCTGCCATTGATGAGCACAAAGACATTCCATTCCTGGTCGCCTTTCTCATGATTCTCCTGGCTCCCTCATTCCTCGCTGCTGCTTGCTACACGGCCTTCAGCCGCGTAGTTTGGTTCTCATGCCCAACCCATGCTCTGAGCTTCAAAAATTTGTGGTGCTACCCCCGCTGGATAACCCCCACATTCGTCATCTTCGACCTCTTCTCATTCCTCATCCAACTCATCGGCGCCTCTCAAATCTCCCGCCAGTACAACCACGACACAAGCAATGAGCGCAACATTCCCGCCTCTGAGCGCCGCATGGTTCCCGGCCGTGTGATCCTCGTCCTGGGGCTTGTTCTCCAAATGCTTTGCTTCCTCTCCTTTGCACTCATCGCCGCCCGCTACTTCGTCATCAGTCGCGCCTGGCGCGACGAAGACCTCGGCGACTGGAAAATGTGGCGCCGTCTCTCCTGGATGATCAACATGTCCGCCGGTCTCATCACGCTACGCGCCATCTATCGCACCATGGAGATCCCGCACGACCGCGATTCTGGGTTACTGTATCTCCAAGAAAACGAATGGTGCTTTTGGACCTTTGACGCGCTGCCGATCCTCATGGTGCTGATTGTGTTTGCGGTGTGGCATCCAGGCATGTATCTGCCCCGGAGCTATACAGGTCTTGCGTTGGACAAGGTGAGGGCTGTAAAGGAGAAAGAGGAGATTCGACCACCGAGCATAGCAACGGAGGCGCTAGAGATTCGGGAATTTACTCCACATGACTTCACCGTAAAGGGCGGTGCAGGACCAGCAGGCGTGTGATGAAGTGGGCCTCCTTAAGGGGAGAGGGTTTTGAACAATCGGTATCAAAAGCATGATCGCTGGGTTGCTATTACTGTTATCTCCTGAGCTAGATCGGCAACTGCACCGCATTGTACCTGGGATCATGACTTGTTCCTTATCTTTTTCATCATGTTGTTCTTGTCACTTTTTAGCATGTCCAAATTTTTTCTATTGTTTGATACCATAGCATTTGGGAGGGCGTTTGATTATTTATCCATTCTTGACTGGTTGGGAGGACGGGATACCTGGTTTTGATTTAAAAAATCTTGATGTTGTCACTTGGAAAAGATACCTAGGATTTTTGATCATTTTTGCTTTTTATTTTTTTGTGCCAGCGAAGCGAAGCGAAACGAAACAGTATTTGGGATATGTACATTTTGTTTTTGACATGGCATGTCACCATTATGAATGAGAGGCTCGGGTCTACGTATTCGTTGGATTGGTATTAGAGTGCGTGTTTGTCAGATACAGGGTGATTGGTAGAGCTATATATGAATCCATTCACGGGATTAATTCTTCCAGACATGTTCTTAATACATACGGGAACGTGGTCCACTAATGCTCTTGACCATTATGACGAAGTAAGATAAAATATCTTTTTGTCTAAAACTATGCCCCTCAGCGTTACCCATCTTCCTGCTTCTCTCTCTCTACTTGCCTTCTCCAATTAGCATTATGTACAACCCCATTTCTATCCCACCCGCGGACTGCGTGATAAACATGTGTTCAAAAAGGGCACAGAGAGAGAGAGAGAGAGAGAGAAAGAGTCAGGTACGCGAGCTATAGCATTGCAGCTATTGAAGTCTCGAAACCCGCAATCCCGGTTCCCGGCCCCAGCCCTAACCCTCCCAGCTCCTGGAGACACCGCCCCTAGCTCCATCCAAAACACAACCGAGCACCAGGCTCCCTGCGGACCACCCGTCAAAAACTGCCCTGCCTCCAGCCTAGAAGATGTAAAAATTGCCGTGAGACCAAAGTAGCTCCAACCGAGTGGGGGTATATCCGCAATAAAGGGAAACCAAAAATCCAACTGCCAAAGATAGAAAGTGGAAAATGGGTAAAAGGGAGAAAGTGGAAATATAGAAACGAAACACGTGTGCACTTCAGAGAGTTAAACAGGGTAGGGTAGGTACTACAAGGAAATACAAAAATAAGATCAGGGATATGGTTCGAAAGGTAGAGGGTGTGTTTTGAAGAAGAAAAAGGGATATCCAAGAAATTCATATGTGCGCACTTCAGCGGGCTTGCTCGGGTCAATCATATGTGAACTGGTGTCGTTGATACGTCCGTGGAGTCGTAAGAGGAATAATGCAAAAGTTTGCCGTCGCAGAAGAAGGTGATGATTTGGTGTCCAAGTCGTTAAGTAGGAATCCGCAATCGCTCTGCCGTTCGTCGCCTTGAAACGGTACGGTCGCCCTTCACCACAGCTGTCCAGTCTTCCCAGTCGCTGGCCATCTCGGTAAGGACGTTGCCCATGACTTGGGCGCTTGCCATTAGCCCGTGCTGCTCGCCTTCCAATATCCGCACCTCGCATTTGCGCATGAGTCGGCCGAGCCATCGGACGTTATCCGCAGGTACACGCGAGTCTTTACTGCCATGGTGAATGACAACAGCACGGTTGATGTCTTCATATCTAAAACCAATGCTCTGCTTGGTTTCGAGGCATACAATTAGGTCGGTCGCTGGATTAGCGTTCGTCGTGGCGCGGTCCCAGATAGCAAATGTCAGTCGTTCGTCGTAAGCACGTTGACGCTCGCGCTCGGCAAGCGTGAGGGCCTCCTTCATGTTTTTTGCACTTTCGTGATTAGGGTGCGACGGATTAGCTGCTGCCAGCGACAGTGAGCTTGCGTTCATATTAGGAATCACCTGGTCCATCATCATCATGGATTCGCGACGGTTTTCTTTGAGAGTCGGCCGTTGCTGCTGGTTTTGAGTCTGGGGCGAATTGGGGGCCATGCTCCTCCGCCTCGCCTTGGGTGAATTCTTGGGTCCCGTACGCTGCAGGCTGGCGCTTGTTGCGCTGAGGAAGGTTGAATTGGCAACCTTGAGGAGCGAAGGAGGTAGTGCACGAAGGAAACGTTGCGACCTGGGGAGTTGTTGTGTAGGCGGTTGGTCCTGGCTGATACCAATTGGCGCCATTTGGGAAGGGGGGATCCATGGTGCGAGCAAGTGCACCCGTCCGCGAATATGCTGGGGCATTCGCAACGATGTCGCGAGCGCATATACTGCACCTGCTGAATGCGCCAACAGTGAAAACTTGGTGATTTTCAATGCCTGGCATATCACGAGTACATCGTCTATATGAAGTTAGTGGGCCGAGTTTGGTATTGTGCTGATGGGTAAATGCCTACCTGGCCAACTCAGAGGGGTGCCATTCGGGTCGACTTGACTACCCCCAATTCCGGGACGGTCCGGTGTGATTAATCTCAGTTTTAATGTCGCAGCAAGCTGGTCGTAGAAGGCCATGACATATCTCGTCAAGCCCATGCCCACACAAACAAAGATGGCATAACCTTTCGGGTCCCCAACTTCGGAGAATGAGATGACTCTTCCGGTCTGCGGATGTCGAATTTTTTGCGACAGGCGTGGCGAGTTGAGATAATTATCAACGTCGACGTCGATAGAGTCTGTACTGGCAGGACGCTCTTCGATGACGGGTTGTGGAGGTCTTTGTACTGCAGCGGCCCTCATCGCATCAACCTTGTCGTTGTGTCGTTGCTCTGCTTTCTGTGGTAGATCAGGATGCGACCACCGCTTCTTTTTGATGGTGCTTTTATGTTGGAGGCTGTAAGCCGCGGATGACGATGCCATGCTGAGTGATTGATGTCGGACGGCAATGTCCTCGCTAGCCGATCGAAATTGTCTCTCATTGCTACTGCGACTGTTGGTTACACTCGTGGAGTGCTTGTGCGTCGGTGGGCCGCCCATCATGACAGAATTGGTCGACTTGCGGGACACCGCTGATCTTCCGCCAACCGCGACAGACTTGGAGCGCCATAGTGAGTTGCCGCTAGAGATCGTGTCCTTGCTGGACGCTGCACTGCTGCTTGGAGGCGGCGGCGGCGCAGCGGTGGGAATTGGATTCAGAACGATGGTTGGTGTTTGCTCCAGGACTTGTAGCGCAAGCTTGTAGTTAATCGGAAGCGGGGTAAGGTCGTCTCCATCATTCACTGTAAGGCTCCGGGTCCGTGTGTGGCGCGACTTGGGCGTTTCGACGTGCACCTTTGGTTCTGGTTGGCTAGTCACGTCCTTCTCTGGCGGTGAAGATTGCGCAACAATTCCAAGGACTTTGTGTGCCTTGCTGGGGTCCTGCGTTCGCTTTTCAGACATGGTTGACACAGTAGAAGTTGGGGAGGGCTCGGGACTGGAAAGAGGTAAAACGGGTGCAGGACTTGCAGAGGCCCCTGCATCGACACCTGCAGGCAACTTGCCCGCCAATTTATCCCTCAGCAACTTCTGCTTCTTTAACTCGCGAATCCTTTGGGCGACTTCATCGTCTTCCTGTTCTAGCTGCCTCAAAATTTTCTCCTTCAACAAGGCCTCTGGATCCATGGTTTCTTCTTCTTCTTCTTCTTCTTCTTCTTCTTCTTCTGGGACAGTATTTGTTGTTGTATGCGTCTCATTACGGCTGCCCCTACGAGAATGACCCTTCTTCCCCCGCCGCGATGGACTTCCCGAATGCCTCAGGGACGACCCTCGCTCGGGAATCAGGCCGTGATCTGTAGGACTTCCAGTACTGCTGCTAGCACCGTTGAGAAGATTGAGTCCTTTTCGAAGCGGGCTGGTGCCTCGGCTCGGCCACCGCTGCGCTGCTCTTGAGGACTCAGCCACGACGGGCTCGTCCTTCGTGATTGGCTCCTCTTTAATCGTGTCCTCGGATACTGAGAGTTGAATTGGGGCTTTTCTTGGGGTGTCGTGAATCGACAAAACCTCTGGGCCTTGGATAGTTGACCGCTTTCGCTCTGCGTCTTTGAGTCGTAGTCGCTCGCGAGAGCTCATGTACATTAGGCTCCGGTGACCTTTTGCGCTTCTCTTGCTCTCTACCGATGATCGGGCGCTACCGTTTGATACCTGCCTCTGCACTCCTGCCTCTATGCTAATATTTCCAAAACTGCTCACAGATCGTCCCGAATGTGCCGAATGAATTGAACACGAACTGCCCCCGCTCCTTCCAATGTAACTTCTTAATGAGTGCTCCTTTTCACGCTTCTTGGGCGCGGTGAGTGGCGAGAAGCCGGATGGTGGCTTGGACGTGCGGATAACGGGTGGCTCGCAGGCGTCGTCGGAATACAGGTGATTCAGGTCCTTTACAGAGCTATATTGGGAAGAGTGGTCTCCAGAACTGCCATCACGGAAGCCAAAAGAATCTCTGCCAAAGCTGGGTGGTGGCAGAGCGGGACTAGCGGGGCTAGAGACGCTGTTGCCGTAGCCGGTTGGCAGATTCTCGAAGTGGTTTTGCGCCGAGATGGATATGGCGGAGAGCTGATCGATGAGCGACGAGATGATTTCAGGCGAGGCAGCGTGGGTGCGGATGTAGTTTGGAGAGCGTTTCTGCGTGCGGGAGTCGGTGGGCATGGGCGGCAGAGAACTACGGCGGCGGGCCCGCAAACCGTGGTTCGCGGCATCAGCGGGGATACTGGGAACGGAAGGGACGGGAGGGTGGTGCTGTGGTTGGACGTCCATTCTGCCTGTTTACGCGCGAGGGTGCGCCCGCAAACAGGTGAGAGTTAAGGCGTGTGGCTCTGTCGTCGTCGTCGTCGTCGTCGCAGCAGGCAGACCGAGTGTTTCGAAGGCGAGAGGACGGATGGGGGGAGACGATTGCAAAGTGCAAAGTGCAGGAGTTCGAAGATCAGTACATGGCCCGCGTGCGAGAGCTTGAAGGACGCGGTCGCGGAGCTGTTGCAACGCGGCGCTGTCGGCGAAGGGAAGTTGTAGGGAAGAGGCCTGCTGCCAGCGCGCGAGGCTTTGGACGGCGAGGGAAGGTCGTCGGATAGATTAGGTGATTAGCTATTAGATTTTGCGAGAAATCATACAGGGGAAATTCCCAGGCACAAAGTTCAGGGGAATCGACGGCGAAGGGGGGTGGCCGCACTGGGGCCGGACTGGATAGTGCTAGCGTTTTCCCAAAAGTTGTGCTCGAGTTGTGCTTTGGGAGAGCCAGTCAGTCACCTAGTCACCAGTCACCCCGTCTAAACCCGGCTGAGCGACCAAAAGGGCCTGGAAGCGTGGGGAATGCGGCGTGTGACTGGCTGGATGCAGTTGATCGCTGGGGCAGCTCAATGTTCTCAGCACCTCTAGTGGCGTCGTTGCCGAGCAGAATTGCTTGCAAATACTTCGCTTTGGGACAGACAGGGCGCCGAGTCTAGAGACTTTCCCAGATGGTCCCTGGCAAGTGCTGGCGTCCCTAGCTATTTATCATCTATCTGCTTCAATCGCCAGGTTGGTTGCCAGGTCCCAAACCACTCGCCCTCTTGTTTCCACCCCTCGCGTTGTCTTACGCTGCAGCGTCCAATGGGCACACTTACGTAGTCGTCCTGCGACACAGCTCGAGCTCCCGCCCCACGCGTGGGCCTGGCTCACGGTTCACCTATGTGCTTAGCATGTATAATGCACTCTCCATACCCTATAACAATCCCGGCCTCCCGCCGCCTATCGTGCAGCAAATCTGATATGCAGCCCTCCCGCCGGCCAGCGAGCGTCCTGCAAGGCAAGTTCTATTCACACACCACAACGAGTGTCAGTCAACTACTGTATGTACCTATGTCACACAGGCCCAAGGGCCCTGCATTGATGAGCAGCACGAACCTCCATCTCCAGAACGCTGACAGCATTCGACACTAAAACCACACGCGTTCTGCGCCTCGCACCTACTGGCCGGCCTGCGCTTCGGAGAATTTCCACATGGCGGGTGGCGGCAAATGGGGGCCCCTTGCGAACACGACCACCACCTGGCTCACTGGCCTGGATTCCCTTCTGGCCATACGCGTTCCTTTTTTCTCTCCTGTCTGCATGACCTGAGAGCCTCCTTCCATCCGTACGCATTTCGTGATTGACTCAAAAAGAAAGTCGCACAATGCGCTGTCCAAAACCTAAGCCCCCCTATTCCAAAGTTTCGCTCAAGGTACTTTAGCTCTAGTTTTGAATCCGCATCCACCAAACGGCTCGCATTGTCGCCCGCAAAAGCCTCTCGGGAGCTTGCCGTAAATATCCACGGCAACGCCAGCCGTACATAATTAACTTTGTCGTGCTTCACTTACCCGTTTACGTAGATCAAAGCAGAGTTTGTATGGATGTTTAGGCAAGGCATCCATGGCCAGCATTCGCCCAATATTATTTCGCCAGGCGGACCCTTACGTTCTCCTCACTCTCACGATCGAACCACCACATCTTTTTCCATGGGCGCTGGCATACTGCTTAAACCCCCTACATGCATAGCTGAGCCCATGTTCCATACAAGTCTGACAGCACTAAGAGTGAACAGCCAAGCATTGCGACTCGCTTTATTACTGAATTCTCAAATACTACCTTGCCCAGCCACGCCATCATCTTTCCGAAAGCCAATCTTAAGACAGGTACATACTTATGTACTCTCCTTTACCACTCGCCTACAGCGCCAAACGCCAGCCTTCGCAAAAGATTCGACCACAAGCACAGACGGGGGGTCCCACGATGGGAGCTAACACGTAGTTTCCTTAGTTTCGTGCGTCTGCCGTATGTTTTCTTGTAGCCGCGCAGATCATTATTCCGACATTTCCGTCTTTATAAGATTCCGACCTTGAAACATTGTATAAAAGAGACAATCAATCACCCGTCACGGCAAAGGAGTTGGCACTGCCGTCTGGTTGTTTGAGCATGGGACGCTGACGACAAGCTACTTTTGAGTGTCTTCGTGCGCAAGTGAAGGATGTACCGCATACAAGATCACATATAGAAAATCACTAGCATGCTCTGATTACGAGCGCCGAGATGTCTGTACGAAATAGGGGATTGATCAATGCGTTGACCGTGTTGACTGTAGCCTGAGGCTTCCAAAGTCATTACTGTATTGCGTGCAAAAGCTACAGCCCACAACGCAAAAAAAAAAAAGCATAGCTACGTAAAGGTATGGCGCAGTAATTCAAAAATGTCGCAACAATGCTAGCAATTGCGAACAACTCAAATAGAAGAAGCCAAAACAAAAAAAAAACAAGAATACCAGGAAAAGAGACGCACAGCATCTAAATTTTTCGTCGTTGTGCGATCTTTGCGGCGGGTGACTTTTAGCGAGTTTGTCAAATAACAGCAGCTCATTATCCTTTTCCCCAACATACCGACACTGAATGCCTCAATTACATTTACATTTACACTGGATTAAAAACCTAGAACATTTTATGCATGGGTTTTTTAAACGAACATGCAGAAAAAATTGTCCCCGCGAATCTCGCTGGTGCGGAGGGTATCCGAAGGTGGGTCAGCTTGCAGGGAACAAGGACTGCTTCCCGCAACTACGTCATCGTTATTTCTGCCGCGAATTCGCATCACCACCAAAGAATTATCCCAGTTTTGGCAGCTGAACCTATCCTCAGACACCTACTGCTCATCACCAAGAAATGTGACAGTACAACATATTCCTAACACCAACATCATTCTAATACTGCATCCTGCCCAAGATAAAATATTAAGATAATTATATCATAAAAAGTATACCAAACCCCTCAAAAAAAAAAGAAGAAAGAAAGAGAAAAAATGTCTCTTTCCTCCCTCCTAGCCCCATTCACCCTCCCTCTGGCATCCTTCCTCGCAATCCCCATGCTAAGCTCTTGGTCCACATCTCTCAACCTTGTCTTCCTCAGCGTCGCCTGGACCACCATCGCAGCAACCTATTCGCCGCTCCAACTCGAGCTCTTCGCACCCCTCGTCCTGCGCACAACTCTATACCTCTTACCCTCAGCCTTGTTTCTACTGGTTGATCTCGGCGTGCCGAGTCTCGCGGTAGAACTCAAAGCGCAAGGGGAACTGGGATTACCGGGGAGGCAGCGCGGCGGGAGGAAGAAAATCCAGCGGGTTGTCGCGTGGAGTGTAGCGAATATCTTGCTAACGGTAGTGGTGCAGGCGGCGATTGAGTGGTTGGTTACAGATGTGTTGAGGATGAGGAGTCTGCTGTTTATCAAGGGGAGTCGCTGGGGGTTGAATCATTTGCCGAATCCGTGGTCCATGGTTAAGCATGCGCTGGTAGGGTTGCTCGCGCGAAATGTAGGTTATTTTTTTTGTTTGCCTTGAGTTGAGATCAGGGTTGGCTAATGACTTTTGTTTGTGACAGGCGCTCCAGTATTATATCCATCGGCAGCTTCTTCACTCGCCTAATGGCGGTGTTCTCGCCCAGTGGCATGCATCATGGCACCATAGCATTCAGATTCCGTACTCGTTCGTTGCGGCATATGATCAACCGGTTTGTCACTTGCTGCACCGGTTTGTCCCGCTCTATCTACCTGCCATCGTACTTCGTATGCATATCCTGACGTATATGCTACTCCTCGCACTATTCAGTCTCGAGGAGCTATTCGTCTACTCGGGTTACAACGTACTACCGTCAACAATCATGCTTCGAGGTATGGCGCGTAGATGCGATGCGCACATGATGAGCAAAGGCGAGGGAAATTACGGACCTCTTGGCGTACTTGATTGGGCGCATGGCACTACACTGGGTGCGGATGTCATGGACGACTTGCGCGAAGAGATGGAGAAACATGACGTGCAGGAAAGAACTGGTAAAGCACTCGATCAAGCAGGAGACAAGGCGGGAGACGTCGCAAACGGGTTAGCAGGGAGGTTCAGAAAGGGCTCGAAGAAAGGAAAAGGGAAGAGGTAGACTTTCAAATTGTAGAATCGGAGGACTGGAGGCAAATGAAAATGATCCTGGGAATGATCGGTAATCTCTGGCGTATCGTCTGGTTGGAATTTCGTGATACCCTGCAACATATGTCTTATTCGTAACAAACTTGAAATTTGGAGATGGTTATATGGTGAAAGAAGATCAAACGGGCTGTAGTCTATTTCTCGTATCAGCTATCACAACTCTTTGTTTTCATCCGTAATTTTTATCATGAATATTCCAGCAATGACATCACAAACACTATACCACAGGTTCACTTTCGGATCGTTTCGAATTCGCTTGCCTGTTACAGGACTGTATAGGAAAATGCAAAACCGGATCCCTCCATGAAAAAAACAGAAGAAGCTGCCGTGCCAAAGAGTTTGTGGTTTCTGCTTTTACGGCTGCAGCTTGCCGAAGTCATCTTTCATCCCATGCACTGAACGCCAAAAGTCCATCTACCCCACGTTTAGAAGACCATCGCGTGTGGCCTGTCCGAGCTGCGGAGGCTGAAGCTGGAGCTAAGGTAGTCGATGAGGTGGGCCTCCTTCTTGATGGTGGCCAAAAGAGCTTTGTCGACGGCCTTTTGGTCAGCAACACGGTCCTTGGAGGTCTCCTTCTTCTGTCGCACTTGTCAGCATACTTTGCTGTCGTATCATGAAACCACGAAAGTATACGCACCTCGGGCTTCTCGCCCTGTTTGAAGAACGAATCCTCACCCGGCTTGCGGGCAGCCTTGTCCTTGGTGAAATAGCCATCCTCGCTAGCCTTCTTCAAGACAGCCTCGTCCACACCTCCGAGATCCACCTTGGTCGACGTAGCAATGACATATCGGGCGTTTACCCTTCGGAGGGGAACACCATTGACTTTGAACGGGCCGGTGACGAGGAGGACACCCTGGGGAAGGTGCTTAAGAAGAACAACACGCTTGCCGCGGAAGCGACCAGCGAGGAGGATGACGACGGTACCGGGCTGGAGAGATGGTCGGGGCTTCGCAGGGCGAAGGGACTTGCGGGCCTGGGGTCGATGTTAGCAGAGCTCCCATTCGATTCCGATCGATGAAAGAAGGATCTGCAGTCGCTGCACCGGTATGCGAAGGTGTAGGTTGCCGTATACTCTCAAATATCCTCCTCTTCTATTGCAAATGACTGTTCTGTGTCGTCGGTTGGAACGTACCTTCTTGGGGACGGCGACATCCTCAGCAGGATAGTATTTACTAGCCTTCTGAGTGTGTTGCGGTATCGACAGCTCGCCCTTGCCGAACTTCTTCGTCACTGGTTTCTGGTCCGCCATGTCGAATTGTGTTTGTCGTCGTGTTGGCCCTGGAGTTGTGGTGTTCGCAATTCGGTAAATTGAAGGTCGAGTGTGGGCTTGGCGGGTCTAAGCAAATCACGTGAAATACCCGGGCCGACAGTTTTGCCGGCGCTCTGCCCGCTTACGTTATGACGCCCGCGGCAGCTCTAACATCTCGACAGGCAGCTCTCACAAGTAACAAGCTTAACACCTCGATCTCAACGCCACATCTACCGAAATGTCAATCCAGCCGCTGATTACTTTCAAGGCGGGCCAGTGTGAGCTCACCGTGAGTATCTAACAAATTTGTATACCTCCAAAGCTCTCTCTTAACCTTGAACAGGCTAGGAACGGTGCTGCTCAGCAAAGGGTCAAGCCTATTGCAACACCTGGTTATGTATACCTATACCAGGGAGAAGATGGTTCGTAAATTTTCTGCTGTGAAACTGCCAATGCTCATTGATCACAGAGTTCGTGCATTTCTGCTGGCGACCCCGCAATAAGCCCATCGACGAGCCTGAGTTGGATCTCATTATGATACCTGGTGACGGCTCCTTCCTTCCCTACATCGGAAAAGATACCGTCGAGGACTCAGATAACGTCAAGTCACCGACTGATGGCCGAATCTTCGTTCTTAAATTCAACTCTAGCTCGCAAAGATACCTTTTCTGGCTACAATCAAAATCTCAGCACCCGAAGGGCGACCTCAGTTGGTTTAGCGAAAGAGACCTGAAGATTGGCCAGGTCGTAGACATCCTTTTGACTGGAGAGGAGGTTGATGTTCAAGCCGAGCTATCGAACATACCCAACCGTGCCCCGCCAGGCGGTGACGACGACGACGAGACCATGGAGGACGTGGAAGGAACGGACCACTCCAGCAATCGCCGGCAAGGAGGCGGGACCGGAGGTGCAGGGCCTGGGGCAACGGGCGGCGATATCAGAGAAGAAGGCGAGGAATCTCGAGAAGGTGGTGCTGATGGTGGCCGAGCGTGAGTTCCATTCGTCGTTCGTTACACACTCGGCGTCGTGGCGCGGTCGACATGTCTGCGAAGATCCGGACATCTGTGTAGGATATTGATACGAAAATATTACACTGTCACGGTGAGGCGTTTGGGAGCATAAAAGTGTCGGAATGACACTATCACATTTGGGCTGCTCATGTGTATCAGTAGATCAGAATAAGCATTTCATGTCATTCCCTCAGCCTCGCCACGCCACGACGTCCGATTCCTGTTTCTGCATTCAGAATTCATCTTTAAAAAAAACACAGGCTAACGCTTTGCTAGTGCTGCTTCAGGCGATGTGTCCGCAATAATTCAAAACTTCGTTAATTCCGTCAAAGGCGGCAACGTAGGTGGCGACGGTCGATCCGGAGACCCATTCACAACGCTTCTAGACCTTCTCTGGCCGTCCCACACCATCTCAACTGTCAACAAAGGTTCCGACGAGCTGATCGATGCCTTATGTGCCAACCTTCCCACGACTCCTTTTCTCCTCGAGGCTGAGGTCGAAGACGTAGAT
This sequence comes from Acrocalymma vagum, assembly GCA_028476805.1. Lineage (NCBI taxonomy): Eukaryota > Fungi > Ascomycota > Dothideomycetes > Pleosporales > Acrocalymmaceae > Acrocalymma > Acrocalymma vagum. The sequence continues at coordinate 110,189 of JAQGEP010000057.1, forward strand.
CAAATCGACCCCAACTCCGAGACTGCCCAAATGGCCATCCAGACTCTAGACCAGGAACAGAAGAAGGAGGTACTAACGAGAGTTCTGAGGGCACCGCAACTAAGACAGGCTCTTGGAAGCTTGACAGAAGCTTTGAGGACTGGTGCTTTGCCAACTGTCAGCCAGGCTCTCAATATTGAGGTCGAGAATGGCGGGTACATGAAAGGGGGTGGCATGCCACTTGGTGGGGGGGATGCGGTCAAAGCATTCTTGGAGGGTGTGAAGAGAACAGTGGAGAAAGAGGAGGAAGAAGAAATGGACACGAGTTAGACTGCTTGATGTTGAAATGCAAGGGTATACACCAAAAAGCGAAGGACTGTATGGTGTATATGATTCAACGAATAACGAGTTTTCGCATATGGCTTTGGGGCTATATCATCACTGGAGTTTTCAGACAGTCACCAACCCAAGAATTAGACATGCGTACATATTAATGCTAAACCAAACGAACAAATCACTTGAAACCAACATGTGGCCCTTTCCTTCCAGAAGACTATCCATTATTGTACACAAACCCTCCCCCCCCTCCTCCTTTCCCACCCCCATAATCATCAGCGACAGTCTCTTCGTCTCTCAAAAGGTGTTGACATTCTACTCTCCGCCCTTCCAGCCATTACTACTCTCTGCCTTTAACGTATTCATCATCCCGAACTTTCTTCTCTCCCATATCAACAAACACATTCAAGAGCCCCACCCGCTCAGGGATCTGCTGTATCCCAGCCCAGAACTCCATTTCCTCAGGTTTCAACCACGGATGGCCCGCGTGACACTCCGCTACCCATCGTCGACGAAGTGGAGCCCATTTGGGGTGCATGTAGCACTCGAGACAAGGATAGCGGGAGCGGCTTAGGTGACGAGGGAAGAAGTATGGGCACAGTTTGGGTTCTTTGTTCATGAGAGCAGAAGATTGAGGTGCCGGTGCTGAGTGGAGAGACAAAGTAGCGGTGTTTGGTTGGTCTTGGCCATACGTGTTTCCGGCATGTTGTGGTGGTAGGACGCTGAGCAGTGAGACCCCGGAAGTTGACCCGAATGACTTGACGGACACGTTCCTCGATACACTCATTGAAAGGGTAGGGAATCTAGCCCCACGATGGGCATGTTCCGGGCTCGTAGGTGATTTTGCACCCACCGTGTCGGGAGTATTGATGTGAATGTGGCCTTGATTTGAGGACGAAGCGGGGCCAGGGTCCGAAGAAGCGTCTTTCAATGCATGCGGGCAGGGCGTTGTACAGACAGCCTCTTCGTGGTTACAGGCGTAGACTTGGAAGAGAATATGGCACATGGTGAGGTTAGCTCGAAGAGAACAATGCAGTGTTGTTTGAAGAGTCGATGTCAGTAATGATGGGCGGTAAACGAAGGAAATAGTGCAGTGGAGAGAGGAGAGTTTATAGAGAAAAAGCATGAATATTAGCGTGAAATTAATAGTGAAAAGCATTGTCATGGCAATTGTACGTGGCAGTATTTTCACAATGGGTCGTCTTTCACTTGTACGCACAACCCGAGGATCACCCTTGATCAAATATTCCTATTGTTGTATTGAAATATATTTTTCAAGAGTACATTTACTGAAACTTATTGAAAGAGATTTTGAAGCCCACTTCTACAGGATACAGTTTCTTATCGATGTGAACATCATTTAGAAGGTCTCCAGAGTTGGCCATGTGTCTCCTAATAAGCTCCGCATAAGTGTCAATTGCTGCCATAGAAAGTGCAGAAGTGCCGGTGTCTTTGAAGTTTTTAAAATTCTCTCTTTGCGCCCTCCTCCATCCTGTTTAGGTACCACTACAGGGCTTTCGCTCCAGCAGTCGAGAATGGTCCTATTACACACTAGCGAGAGGAAGGAGTATCAACGCGTAAGGTCTTCTGCGACTTTCAGAACTTATTCAAGGTTTGGGAAGCTGTATCTAGATAATTGAGCAGCGAATTTTCGCAGTTAAGAAGCCGATATCCACAATGGCAGCGCGCAAAACTAGCAATGCTCAGTAGTTCTGCCCTGCGGTTCTCGCTGTGAGAGAAGTCTAGGCTACAAGAGGAAAAGGCCACATACAACTCAGTTTGTGGTATATTGTTGGTATCGCTGAAGAAGTCGCTGGTCAAACACTAAATACGAGCCCCTACCGCAACAAAACCTAGCAAAGTGTCCGCTCACTTGTCGTCTTGTCGCATAATGCCTACCCTCGATTCCTACCCTTCAAACTCTGAATCCCACGTTTACTCAGGGTGACTAGTAGCTCCTTCCGAAAAGAACCCAGGCCTTAGCAGGGGTCTTGCAGTCGGGGTTGATGCATTTTGTCTCCCCAGGGACGATACCCTCAGGCTGTTCAAAGGGAATACACAAGCTCTTTGCGCCCATAGCGGGGGCCTGCTTGTCCTCTGCAACATCACCGAGTTCCTTCCTAGCACTCTTGTCCTTGACCTCATCCTCACACTTCTCGCCTTCGCAGTGGGGAACAAGCACAACATTCTTGCCGTTAAGGGTGGGGACGAAGTCATCCCAGTTGGTGACTTGTACCCGGTGCTCACGGTAGGTCTTGTCCGCCTTAGCAAACATGTCGCCTTGGATCTTCTCAAGAAGCTTGGGGACCTCTTCTTTAACATTGTCGACCTTGATCTCGCCTCGTGCCTCATCTTTATTGTCGATGTCACGACGAGATGTGGTAACGATGCCCTTTTCGGCGTCCTTGGGTCCAAATTCGATTCGAAGAGGGATACCCTTGAGCTCCCAGTCATTGAACTTCCAGCCAGGGGAGTAGCCCTCGCGGTAGTCAACCTCCACTCGCACTCCAACTTCAATTAGATCATCTGCAATCTTCTTAACTTTGCCATACAGGTCTCCTTTGGCCTCAGGAGTCATCCTATAACATTATAAGTCACTTCACAACCAGAGAAACCGGAACGACTTACTTTGCGGTCACACCGACGGGGATGATGACAACCTGAATTTCAGCTACACGAGGAGGAATGACCAAACCGCGATTGTCTCCATGGGTCAAGATCATCACACCGATTGAACGGGTGGTGAGACCCCACGAATTCTGCCAGACATGGACGTGCTCTGATTTGCCTCCCTCCTTGGGGTTGGGGTCCTCAACGGTTATGTTGAACATCTTGGAGAAGTGCTGCCCAAGGCAATGAGAAGTGGCAGCCTGAATACCTCGCCCAGTAGCAGGAATGAAACCCTCGATAGTGGTGGTGTAGTCTGCTCCGGGGAATTTTTCATTGACGGTCTTGGTGCCTTTGACAACAGGGACAGCGAGAAGATCTTGGTAGACGCCCTCATACCAGTCTAGAATCTGCCTAACCTCGATGCCAGCCTCTTCTTGCGTAAGGTGTGCGGTGTGGCCTTCTTGCCACAAGAACTCTCGGGATCGAATGAAGGGCATGGGGTCTAGTAAATCAAGTAAGTACCAGTCACTCTAGATACGTAGCAACGAGGAACTTACGTTTGAATTCCCATCGTACCACATTATTCCACTGGTTGAGCTTTAGAGGAAGGTCACGGTGGGACTGAATCTTGCGTGCGAAGTAGGGATACATAGCAGTCTCGCTAGTAGGACGAACTGCAACGGGCTTCTCGAGGTCTGACTTTCCACCCTTGGTTACCCACGCGACCTCAGCGGCGAAACCTTCGACGTGCTCCTTCTCTCGCTCCAAGTTATCGGAGCTAATAAAGATAGGGAAATAGGCATTTCTGACTTTGAGGGTCTTGATCTTCGCGTCAAACCACGCCTTGATGGACTCCCAAATGGCGTACGAGGCTGGCTCAAGGATATAACTAACTGCTTGTTAGTATGTGTGCGGTTTTATATGTACGCAGTGCAAAATTACCATCCAGCAACGTCGTAGTAGCTGATCATTTGACCCTTGGTAATGACCTGTTGGTACCATTCTCCAAGATCATCCTCCTTGGCGACGTCGATACCAATCAGTGCAGCGCCCTCAATCTACACCAGAGTCAACACAAGCTCTTTTCAATATATTGTGGAGATGCCTCTCAATCTGACCTTCTTCTTGGGCTGCTGAGGTTTCTTTGCGGCAGCAGGCTTGGGTTCCTTCTTCTCCTTCTTGGGTTTCTTGTTCCCCTCCGATATGGCGAGATCTTTCATCTTGCCTTCGGCGTCGGCCATGTTGGATTTGTCCAATCGGGCTGTGGAAGTGATGTGTAGGCTAGAAGAGAAAACAATTGGAGTTAGTGGGATTTATAACCGAGCGGATAATATGTTGTAGAGTGTGCATCTCCTTCTTCTTTCAACAGAATATGTGTCTGCTGCGCAAGTTGATTGCTGAATTTCTGTGGATATAGATAGGGTTTCGACGTGTTTGGGCATATAGTGGGGTAGCGGGGCAAGGGCTTGGAATAAATACCTGCAAAGAGTAAGAGTCAAGTCTGTGAGTCAAGGATAGCACAGTCCACAGAGCTGAGAGTAATAGATACGAACCTGTTGAAGCTGAACCGTATCGGGGCGAGTCGAATGGCACACGGGAGTCAGAAAGTCTCGTGTGGTGCTGTCCCAATTGTGGAGGGGGTCCTCCGCCGAGTCATTTGCGGCGGCAGGGGTGCTTGTCCCTAGCGCCGGCGCGGAACAACCTGGTTTCCGGACATGCCCGCCGCGTTAGAATTTCTAGAAACCGCGTACTGAAGGCAGCAAAACAGAGCACAAAACAGCAGTACATCACCAAAATGGCCGGAATATTCGAGCAGCCACGTAATGCCGGAACTCTATGTAAGCTTCTGAAGCTCTATATAACCGCAAACAAAACTAATCTTTGATCACCAGTCCTTGGCGGAGAGAAAATCAGCGGCCAGGACATCCGCGACCAGAACGTCCTCGCAACTCAAGCAATCGCTAATGTCATAAAATCCTCGTTCGGCCCTTCTGGGCTGGACAAAATGATGGTGGACGACATTGGTGATGTTACTGTGACAAACGACGGCGCCACTATCCTCAGCTTGCTGGATATCGAGCACCCCGCAGGCAAAATCCTCGTCGATTTGGCGCAACAACAGGACAGAGAGGTCGGCGATGGCACTACCTCTGTGGTCATAATAGCGGCCGAGCTGTTGCGGAGGGCAAATGAGCTTATGAAGAACAAGATACACCCCACCACCATTATCACAGGCTACAGACTGGCATTGAGGGAGGCGGTCAGGTACATGAACGAGAACATCAGCACCAAGGTTGACACTTTGGGCCGAGAGTCTCTGGTAAACATTGCAAAGACGTCCATGTCGAGCAAAATCATCGGCTCAGACTCGGATTTCTTCGCCAATATGGTCGTAGATGGTATGATGTCGGTCAAGACCACCAACAACAAAAACGAGGTGAAGTACCCGGTCAAGGCCGTAAACATCCTCAAGGCCCACGGAAAGGCTGCCACCGAGTCGATACTAGTCAAGGGATACGCTCTGAACTGCACAGTCGCATCGCAAGCTATGAAGACTCGTATCACAGACGCTAAGATTGCCTGCTTAGATATCAACCTCCAGAAGGAGAGGATGAAGCTGGGCGTGCACATTACCATCGACGATCCTGAGCAGCTGGAGAAGATTCGAGAACGAGAAGCTGGAATTGTGATTGAGCGTATTGAGATGATCCTCAAGGCCGGCGCGAATGTCGTTTTGACCACCAAGGGTATTGACGACCTGTGCTTGAAGCACTTTGTGGAGAAGGGCGCCATGGCGGTACGAAGATGCAAAAAGGAGGACCTGCGAAGAATAGCCAAGGCTACTGGAGCGACACTGGTTAGCACCCTCTCAGATCTGAATGGAGACGAGAAGTTCGAACCGTCTCTCCTTGGTTCCGCAGAGGAGGTTGTGCAGGAACGCATATCAGATGACGAGTGCATCTTAGTCAAGGGTACTAAGGCCTTCTCATCCGCATCCATCATTCTTCGAGGCGCCAATGATTATGCTTTGGACGAGATGGAGCGATCCGTACATGACTCCCTTTCCGCCGTCAAGCGAACGCTAGAGAGCGGACGTATCGTTCCTGGAGGAGGCGCTGTCGAGACCGCCCTGCACATCTACCTTGAGGAATGGGCAACATCAGTGGTAAGTCTCTTATGCTTCATTTTTTATAACTCCACAAACACTGACAAGAAATTTCCTAGGGCTCCCGCGAACAACTCGCCATCGCCGCCTTCGCCCAATCCCTCCTTAGCATCCCCAAAACCCTCGCCATAAACGCCGCCAAAGACTCTACCGAGCTCGTCGCGAACCTGCGTTCCCGCCACGCCCTCTCCCAACGCACCCCCTCGGACCCCACCACCCCCGAAAACGCAAAGCAACTCGCCCGCTCCAAAAACTACAAAAACTACGGCCTGGATCTCGCGAATGGAAAAGTGCACGACACGCTCAAGGCCGGTGTGCTCGAGCCCAGTATGAGCAAGGTCAAGCAGCTCAAGTCGGCGGTGGAGGCGTGTGTGGCTATTATGAGAATTGATACGTTGATTAAGCTTGACCCTGAGGAGAGGGGTGGTGGTGATGATGATGGGCATGGGCATTAGGTGCAAGTGAGATTCGATAGATTAGGAACGCCACAGAAGCAAAAATTGTAGTTTGTACTTTAATGGGTGAACTATATATACTGCTACCAAAAGACTTCCTGGACTTTGTTTTGTAGTAGAGAGTATTCAAGAAGCATAAGCGAAATGATTAATAGATGAATATACCACGAAGAAAAAAAAGTAAAGTCAAGTCAAACACAACATCGCCTGGATATAGAGCGTCTATAACATCACCATCACTATCACGCCTTACTGCAGCCCCACATCGCTAACATAGGCCTCGTTCGAAGTTGAAATATGAACAAATGGTATGTTGCCCTAAACACTATCAATGCCGTGAACTATGTCATGTCGCATCCTGCCTGTCATGAATACAATTATCATGACCCCTAATGCCGGTCCCAATCCTACCTATCCGCGCCAATACTACGGACCACGCGTAGACAAAAATACGCCAGCAGGGAAGGGAATCCCACGACTATCGCTAGAGGAAACAAGATACTTGCAAAAAACGCCCCGTGCCTAAGCCTAACCATGCAGTTCGTGAACGCCGTGAATGCGCGTGCGGCATAATGCCGCATTGGATAAAGCCCTAGTTGAGCAAGTGCGCGGAACAGTCTGCGCGCTGTCAACAACAAATCTCTATCCCTGTTGAGGACAACAATATCCCAGATAAATATATGCTGTAGAATTTGGAGGGAGAAGTCTAAGTAGGTTCATAGCCCACTCACTCCCTGATCTGTGCCTTTAGTCCCGCAACTTCCCTCTTTAGCCGCGCGTTTTCTTTGCGCAACCGCGCTGCTTCCTCTTCGCTCGCCTTCATCCTTCGATCGACCTCCTCGTTACCCTTGCCTTTTCGTACACTGCTCTCCACCCGCTCTAATTCCTCATTGAAGCGTACATATAATGCCTCGTTCTCGGCATTCATGTCGCGGTATAGTTGGTCGAGACGCTTAGCGCGCGCCTCTGAGACTTGCAGGGATGTGCTCACGTCTTGCGCGATGACGGACGTGCGGGACGAGAGGGTTTCAAGCGTTGTTTTGAGGTGCTTTTCTAATGCGGCAATTCGGGCATCGATAGGTTTAGTTGGCGACGGACTGGACGTGGAGGGTGGAGCAGAGATTTGTGTCGTCAGGCGCGGGGCGTGCCTTGATGTAAGCTCCTGGCCAATCGCACTGAGTTCCTTTTGAAGGTCTTTGGATGCGCTTTCGATATCGCGTTGCTGATTTTGGAGGCGCTCCCGCAATTTCTGGGGAGACTGCATCTTCAGCTTCTTTGGTTGACCAGAAGGAGCACCTGCCTTAGTGGGTGAGCGTGGAGTAGATGGAATCTTAACAGTGTTTCCAGAAGTAGGTCGCTCAGACAGTCCGCCACTAGTAGGCTTAAGAGTTGGAATAGCGGAGACTGATTCACCACGTCTCTTGTGTGAGTTGAAGGGCTTGACTGTGACCTCGTCCTTGTCTGATTTGGCAGCAACTGACTTCGGACGTATGCTACCCGCACGCTCTGGCCGATCTACCGTGGTCGGGGTGGAGTTTTCTTTTCGTATAGGCGACCCTAAGCGTGTCGGCGTCGGGATAGAAGAATGCTTAGTTGGCGAAGGCGTGTTTCGGGAAGGAGTACGTGGTGAGGCACTTGTTTGCCGCGTATTGCGTTGCGGCGATTCAGCTCCACGAGGAGTACGAGGAGTCTGTGAAGACCACGTGGGTGCATCGTCAGCATCCTGTAGTGTCTTGAGGTCGCTCAGAGAGGAGCGCCGCTTTTTGCGGGGCGGTCCAGTGTTGTTAGTAGTGGATGGTACCTCTCCGATTGTTCCCAGCGCGTTCAAGAATGACCTGCCATGAGGACTGGAATTCTCGAATGAGAAAGCGCCGAGTACAGTAGGGCGATCGCGCGACGAAGGACGCTTGGGGGATAGACGCATATTCGTATCTGTAGAGTTAGAACGGCCGAGAGATGCAGGCCCAGCTTTAGCAATGCTGGACGGTTGCGCATCGACTCCATGACTGTTCTTGCTCAAAGATCGCCACAGTGATCCTACTTTGGATTCATTCTCCGACTTGCTATTCTCCCTTGTGAGGGTACCGAAGCCGAAGCGCTTCCTCAAAGATGTATTAGAGTTGATGGAACCAGCAGCAGTAGAGCGACCCTTTGAATCTACCGAACCGTAATTAGGCGTACTAAAACCAGGGGTCTGTGGTGGGAACAAAGCATCTATATCCTGAATGAACCGGTCAATCAAGGAAATATAGTCATTTGCCGTACCCTCGGGAACAAGCATTTCTGCAAATGCAGCTGTGAGAATACCACGATCTCCGTCGTTGGCTGTGCCATCGAGAAGCTCTGCAAGAAGTTTGATGACTGCTCGAAGGGCACGTTGATTCTGAGGTGACAACTCGACAAATGTTGTCCGGAAGAACTCTTCAAATTCGCCCGGATACATGCTGTCGGATCTCATTTGCAAGGAAACAAGAGTGGCGTGGGATAAGACAGGACCCATTTTCTCTTTCCAGGCGACGTTCAGGAACTTCTCAAAGGTGGCAAAAAGAATGTCAACCGACGATTGTGAGGCAAGGTCGAGATTCGAAGGGCTTTCCAAGAGTGAGTTGTACAGTTCGTTGACAAGAAGCTCATCAGCTACTGCCCTTGCTCTCACTGAACGTCCAACAATGTTGCCCTTGCGAACATGCAAAGCCATTATCAACGTTGCAAGACTCTCCTCAAGCCTTAACAGTGAGTCTGATGGACCCGTGCTGATATTGAACCCAGCGTTTTTACTAGAAGAGGTGGGTCGTGATAATTCACCATCGCGGCTATGTGCGCGGGGAGGAGCCATCTGAATTGGAGGCGCCATTCGGGGGATATCGCCGAGTGATGACGGGTTGCGTTGAAGCTTGCGAGAGCCACCCTCCTTGCCAACGCTACCTCCGAACAGATTTGAGAGCATCTTAACGGGAGAGTGAGGGCGATTCTTGCTTTCGAGGCCCTCTTCTACATCATCGAGCTGAAGCTTGAGAGACTTCAATATCTGGAGATTTCGAAGGAGGAAAGCTTCGGATAAAGCAGGGTTCTTGATATTGTTGCGTAGCTGGAAGAAGTTCGCTAATCGTCTAGTCAAAACCGGGAGGAATTCCACATTGGTCAACTTGTCGCGTGCCGTATAGCCATTAGAACCGTTGGTCTCCAAAAGGAACAGATTATCCCCAAGGATCGAGAGGGAAATTGTCAGTTCAACGCCTTGGTCACCGACTTCAATAGCTTTGGTGAATTTCGATGCCTCCACGAGAACTTGGATTCTAGCAGGCTCCTTGCGGCCTTCGATGACGATCTCACCACTTTCTTCAGTCACGGCTGAAAACAAGCTTAGATCACCTAAAATGCTGCGAACCTCCCACTTGTGGCTCTCGCGCTCTTTTTCTGGGTAACGTCCTTCAACTCGGGCTTTGGTGACCTCTTCAACAAGCTTTTGGGCCTTGCCTTCATAACTGCCTTGCAGATAGAACATACGGGTGCCTATATTTTGCCGGTCACGACTTCGGGGTCTTCCAGATCTACCTGAAGAAGGCATTGGGGACAGAACCTGAAGAATGCTGCCTTCAGAATGTTCGCTAAGGAAAATATCGGAGAGCTTCAATTGTTGATGAAAGATGAGCTCTGCAGAACCATTGTAAGATTCGGTGAACTTTGGATTATCCAATTCTGCGAGCAGGCTGCGGGAAGTCGTTGAGCACCCATTCGGCTTGTGAAGCATTACCAGGGCATCTGCATAGAGAATAAAGATACCAGCAGTAGTTGAAGGGCCTTGTAGCTCGCCATGGTAAGGGGCCGACAGTTCCACAAAATCAATCGCTGCAACCAGACGGCCTTGGGGAGTGAATGAGGGTGGCCATGAAAAGACCAACTTTCGCAATCGATCAAAAATCTTGATCTGTTGCGCTGTTGGGCCCTCTCGAGAACAAATTTCCGAGATGATGTCCCTAGCCTTGAGAAACGTCTTGATTGCGGGATGTCTCACGGGAAGCTGTTTGACAATGTTGTCGATGTACAGATTATATCTAGGAAGACGCTGCACCGGCTCGATGAGCATTGACATAAGCCTTTGCTCACCAGTGTCCTGAACTCGCTTCGAGAAACTGGAGCCGATGTCTTTGGTAAAGCCCTTGAGAAGCTGAGGAAAGTCTGCATGCGCTCCCATGTAGTCAGTGTAGCAATCTCCAAATTTTGGAAACCACTCCACAAGCGCTTTGGAGAGCGCGGCAGCGCCTGTGACATCAGGGGGATCTTTTTGACCCCGGAGTGGAGCTACGAAGATATCGTCCGTTGCCTGTTCAATATCTTGAATTGCATCGTTTTCGGTTTCTTCCAAGATGACACGGATTGTATCGAGGAACTGGGAGTTGATCTCGAGGATCTTGTCGAGGCTCGGAGGAAAGAGCCCAGCAAGCGCTTGCTCGGATGGGCTGGTACTCGAAGTAGTTTTCTGCTTTGCTTTTTCGCGAAATTCCACTGCAACATTATGCACTAATTCGTCGATTTTGCTGACATAGTTCTCCTCGGTGTCTAGAAGCTCGCACATTTCTCGCCTGAGATTTTCTTTCTGTTTTCTAGAGAAAGACTGGGATCGATTTAGGGCGGTAGGTTTAGAAGGCGCTCGGCGGAGTTTGGAGGTAGGAAGGAACGCGGCTTCCCCAAAGAGTTTGACTACAGCCGCGAATGGGCCATATCGTTGGTTTAGGATGTCGTCTTCTGATTCATCGAATTGCGCAGATTCTCGGGCGCTATCTAGTTTCTGTATACTTCCTTGTGGGAGGACAACGTCGAGGTCTGTCCATGAGAGTGTTTGCTCGCCTAACGCGTGTCGCACATCGACGATAATATCAGAAGCATTCTCTACTTTGACCATTTTGGCGGCAACAAGGGCAGCATGCGCCTCCGAAAACAGTGTAGGTGCGGAGGGCAGGCGGCCCATAGAGGTGTATTGTTTTTCCCAAACATCTTTGATCTCGCCTGGTAGCTCAACAAAGTACTTGTACAAGCTGAAGGCAAGGCCCCGACATATCTCATCTCCCTGCTCTTCGCGAGGGAGGCAGGTGACAGCATTATAGAAGGTAGCGGTAGGCGAAATAATTAGGCGGGCGAAGTTTTGAAGTCCGGCTGGGGTGAAGACGTGGGCTTGGATGCGCGAGTGGGTCGCATTGGTGGAAGTAGCCGTCGGGCCGTAGAAGATTAGGACGGGGGCATTGGAGAGCAGTTCGTCGGTGGTGTAGAAGAGGGAAAGGTCGGCCGCAGAGAGGGCTGCAGGCTCTGGGTTGATGACGACCATGGCGGGTGGTGGGGAGCCAAAACGAGTGACGAAGTTGGATACAGGAGAGAGGTGGACAAGACTAGGCGAGCGGTAGAAGCAACGATAGCATGGCGCGGCGGCAGCCACGAGACGAAGAGAAAAGAAGGAGGAGGAAGAAGAGGAAGAAGAAGAAGAGAAGGAGGGGGAAGCGGTTGTTGAGGGTTACGGGGCCATGCGGGAGGTGGGAGGTGGGTGAGATGGCGATGGCAGCGGAGTTGTGCGTCGAGGGTGCAGATGTAAACAAGCGCACGATGTGCTAGTTCCTGGGGTGGCCTGCAGGCAAGTGCGACAGTGTGACAGTGCGACAGGTGCAACAAGGCCGCGCGCGGGGGTCTCGCGGCTATCTATCAGGCAAATCGATGGGCGAGTACCAATATTTTTGGGTGGTCCGGTATTATCTATAATGGTTGCTCTTGCAGAGGTGGAGTGCATGTGAGCCTGGACAGAATAGACCTGTGCTGTAATCTGTACAAGGTTAGCTACAAGCAGTACATAGACGATGAGACGGTTAGGCGATCAAACATAAGATGGCCCGCACTCGCGACGCGTTGAGCAGTTCCTTGGCATCCCCAACAAACATCCGACGCTGAACCCCCGCAAACAAAAAATATTAAGACATCGTCAGCCATCAACATAACATCCCACCATGGCTCTGCAGCACGACGAAAGCGGCGTGCCCTTTGCCATTGCCTCCAGCCTGCAGCACTTCCGCTTGCTTGAGCTGCCCCCAGACCTCGCTGCCTTCCTCGACGCACCCAGCCCGCCGCGGTAGGTGCGCTGCTTTCCTCTCCCGCCTGACCTGACCCACCATTCTAGACTATCCATTAAGTCCCAAGCCCCTTCCTCCTCCTCCGCTTCCGCTTCTGCTTCGACCGCATATGCCGTGCTCTGTACCCCGAACAAAACTTTCCAGCTAAGACAGGTTGCCACCTCCAATTCCCTCTTCGTCACCCAGCCTGTGCTCGACGCCAATGGCGCTACCGACGACATACCTGCTCCTACTACCTGTGCCATTGCATCGTGCACCACAACATTAGAGCTGCATCCTTCCGATGCCTCTGCAGCTTCCCTTCTGAAGCAGGTTTTACCTCTTTACGACATTGTCGATGGCGAGGTGGTAGCGTCGGGCACCCGTATGCCCAAGGCCAGCATAGTAGACGACCTTCCTTTTTCCGACGCACAGTGCGAAGACGGATGGAGGCATCTCGTGGCATTCGAACTTGATGGGAGCTCGTATCGACCGTCCGCCAATGCATTGTCCGTTGTTTGGAAGTCAATCAATGCTGCCGCATTGGCAGAGGGGGTGAAGCTTGACAGCCAGTTTATGACTGCGGACATTGCCAATGCAGTTGCCGAAGAAGGACATCCTTCAAGCCTTGTCGAGGCTATCCTGCGTTATCTAGCTCCTGATGACCAGGACACCCGGGATTCCTGGTCCTGCCTGGACCGATCCAAGACCGTGGCCTTTGTCGGCAAGGCCCTTCTAGAAGCAAAGCCAGCAGCCTCAGATTACCTCATCGCCGACTTCACCGATACATGGGAAGACTGTTTGCCTGAGATTTGGCGAAAAGATGCCCAGTTAACTGCGATTGAGGGTGCATACGAGTTCCCTACTACAACTTCGATACGCGCAAAGAACAAGCCCGGAACAGGCGCTGCTCCTGCCTTAAAATCTACACCTGCCGCACGGAAATGGCACGAGAAGTTTGGTAAAACCCGCAAGAAATGAAATCCAGCATCGCCGCCTCAGATTGGACTAAACATTGAAGCTACATTATGCGTATTACTATAAACCAAAGGCACCCTCACATCATGATTCGTCGCAGTTCCTCTATAGTATAATGCTTCCTCATCTCCTCTGCCCCCAGCTGCTTCACCTCATCGTCCAGATGTTGCCACAGAACCTTTTCAAAGTCACTCAAGATGACCTTCAATTCACTTAGCCTCAACTCCCGTTCGCCGGTGGAACATTGATTCAAATATTCCTCCATCTTGTCCATGCCTTTATGGATCTGCTTGTGCTGATCTATCAGCTCCAACTCCTTTCTAAACGCGGGCATCTTCTTAGCCAGTTGAGGATATAGATACGTTTCCTCAATGTTGTGGTGCATTTCAAGCTGAGAAACAAACTGCTGGCCCATGGACAAGAATTGGCGTATGGACATATTTTTCGGGCGCTTTCCCGATTCGCATGCTGTCATCATGATGGACCAGGTTGCTCGAAAATGGTTATGAAAGTATTCCATTTTGTCGGCCAGGCGGTTGTATTGGCGAAATTCGGCTGGGGTAAGCTTTGGTAGCGTCTTTTCCTGATCCTTTTCGGGAGCTTGATCTGGTGTGGCGTGGCATGGTGATTGAGTAGCCTGGGCGGCCGCCTCTGACTCTGACGGCGCCATTCGTGATATCGTCGAGGCGAAAATACTTCTAAATGGCTGGATAGATCGTTGTCGTGCAAATAAGCTGCGGCTAATCGATGTCGTCAAGAAACGAACCCTCCGCATATACAGCAGCCCAAGTAAACTAGAGACCGAATGACAAAATAGGATAATACACACGCGTACAACTGCAGTCTGAAATTGAACCTTCTAATCGAACCAGGCGCCCGGGCAGGGTGACGTCCAAATCTTATAAATATCTGATTGATGTTTGACTTTTGCGGCCTGGTACCAAATTGCTTGCAAATATGGTTTCCTGAAGTGACCTTCTCGGTCGGACGACTGGTGCGAGGTACGAGGCTGGCCACTCATGGTTCACTAATTTGACTCTTACGGATTACAAAGTCTCGGGTAGGGTTTTCCCCGGGTTCCGGGTGCGTGTGTGGGTCACGTGGCGAGTTTTTCTTTGTGTGGCGGTGATTTTATTTGGTAATGGGTAGCCTATTTCTGTAAGTAACAAAGGTTTTTTCAGATACCTAGTAAGTATCCGAGATCGGTAAACAGATTAGAAGTTAGTCATTGTGACTCGAGGTGATGCTCATACACGTGACATGCAGTAAACAGCTATGTACAAGACATTCTCCCCTCCAACCCTATTCAACCGAGTTGTAATTCGTTTACATTTAGATCATAGAGCTTTTTTTATCTAAGGCTTGGGCTGGTCTATATGGATTTTGTATGTTTTGGGGGAAGTAGTGGTAGATGCTAGGTAAACTAATTCGAGCACGCAATTATTACATTGGCTTGCGTGAGGGGTTGGGTATATACCTGTTGAAGATGTGCAGGTGGTATATTTGAACCGGAACTAAGGATGTTTTGGCCATGCGTGAGTGTTTGGGGTGAGTGATGAGCAGTTGTGGTAGATGACTTTTATTTTTATTTTTTTGTTGTTTTATTTTTTGGTCATTTTTAATTTTTTTTTTGGGATACATTGAGAGCAAGGGTTTGTAGTGTTGGGTTCAGGAGTAGTTTCTTCAATTTTCCTCAGCGTGAGAATCATGGAGGTTTTGTGATACTACCTGCGGTTCTTAGTAATTTATGGCAGTATTAGACAGGAAATATGGGCCAGCTATTGACAAAAGGATTCCAAGTGGCAGCAAAGAATTCTCAGTGTCTATGAGTTTCCATCTCGTGGCGAATTGGGCCGGTTCACCCCATATGCCCAGACTATCCACGACATGCGAAATTCCGTACTCGATTTTATTTCTGAACTAATAATGTCCACTACATCAGAGTGCTTAGAAGGTCAACTCCAATCCTGTTGCACATCGTTAGTGAGATATTATCTATAGTACATCTTCACGGACTGGATCGAGGCGAAACCGGGTATAGTCACATAATCGTCTTTGGCCCCCACATATAAGCATCTGCATACGCACAGAAATCAGCATGTCTTAGTTCCGTTGCGCCCTCCTCCACTCTGCATACCACATAATAATACCACCCCACGAATACTGCGCCTTTCCCGAGCAATAACTCTCGTACGTACTGCGTTGGCACGAATGCGGGCCAATGATGTTTAGTTGGAATGCTGCAATCCCACAGGATTAAGTGAGGGCCGCATAGTCCGATGGGGCGAGAGAATTTTCGATCAAAAGCAGTGAATGGTATTTTGGTCTAGTATTTACGCCTAGTTTTAGTTTGAGAGATGGATTTTGTGAGCATATGTGGTGGTGTAGCACTGCAGTTCAAGGCGCGCTTGCCGAAGAACAGAAGAGCTGGTCAGGGCAAGTAATGTATATGAGCTGTCAGTAATTGATTACTTGCGTGGTGTCCAATATACTGTTCGTTCTGTGGTTCCATAATCGGAATTCTTTAGCACGGACACTACCTTATCTCAAGACATGGTATATCGACACGAGAATCGAGTATTAGAGGCGACGTCGCGTCTGGATAGCTTACGGTCGGATCGAGGAATTTTGATCTCGACAAGATTGTGTTCGAACGATCTGAGTAGGGACACAGAAATACGAATTTCGTGTCCCATTAAGGCCGTAAGATTTCGGTTAGGTCCCGAGGAGGGGGGGGGGGGGCTAGATCCTTAACGAAGTCATCTTAGGCATTGGACGCAGAGCGCTTCATAATACTACATTCGTCCATATCTCCGTGGCTATTTGTACTTGCCTTTTACAGGCAGTAAATTGAGCGAAGTCGTATTATCATCCCTCAAGTAGGGAATTGCCGAAACATCCTGGAGATGATCTCTTCCACTTGGTGTTCTATTTTGTGCTCCTGCTGCTGTTGGGCAAGGACGACTCAGCTTGGTTGCAATATTCGCTTCGGATTGCATATGTATGGCTAGCCACGCGAGTTGTTGTATTCAAGCCCCAGACTCGTTTTGCTAAATCTGATATAATCAGTAAAGGCATTTCTGACTAAAATCAGCCATTCTCGTGGGAAGAAAAAAACGCTATGCTGGATAGGGCAATTACGGGAAGGATCCAAAAGGTACAATGTCTCAGTATACTGCACGGTTCTTAATAGCTGAATCCCCGATTTCATTCTAACTCTCTAAAGTAAGGATGCCGTGATGGTGCAGCTTCTCTCAACCAAATAAGCTATTGATCTGGCGAAGACAGCCGAGCACCCTGGTGTGGCATATGTGCTGATGGCTCGGCTACTCGAACGAGAAGCCACAATGCGACTGCGATTTTCCTGATACGAACAGTCATTCTACTATCTGCACGCCCTGGGGCACGAGATATTGGAGTCTCTACATGATACCACCACAAAGGCGAATGGATGAATGAAAGACGATATGGTGGCCATGTGCATGGAGCTCATTGGTGAACAAGGCATACATATTCGACTAT
The DNA here is from genome assembly GCA_028476805.1 of Acrocalymma vagum. Lineage (NCBI taxonomy): Eukaryota > Fungi > Ascomycota > Dothideomycetes > Pleosporales > Acrocalymmaceae > Acrocalymma > Acrocalymma vagum. The sequence goes on from JAQGEP010000057.1 coordinate 127,327, forward strand.
TGTTGAACGAATGCCAAGTTGGAATTCTGAGACCTGAGACCACCCAATGCCCCCAACGCCTATAGGCACTAAGCGGCTGTCACTGGTGCTTTTGGTACATGCACCGGCTTCCTGTCATTCCCTGGTATTCAGGAAGCCTGATCGTTACTGTGTCCGAACTTCGCCAATGCTTAGGGCAAAGGAATGAATATATCGTGGGCCGCCGTATCCCATCTTACATATAATCTCCCAACCTCTTACAAAAAAATCAAAGGTAGCGACGTCTTGTGGGCATGAAGGTAGAAATCTTTTTTTTTTGTTGCAATGCTCCAATATTCAGAATGCAGTCGAATAGAATGGGACAAATACAAGGATGTCATTGCGCAGCTATACAAAGAAAAGGAACTGAAGGATGTAATGTTGATCATGGAGGTTGAATATGGTTTTAAAGCATCGTTCGTTTGTGGGAGCCAACATAAAAGAGCTTTGGCTAATTCAAATCTAGGGAGAGCCAGTATAAGAGCAGTGTAACAAAGTGGGGGTTTCACAAAAAAAGTTCGCCAAATACCTTCAGCAAGGAGGGTACTCAAACACCGGGATCAAGGAGAAGGCAACGTGGAGTCCACGAGGAAGAACCCAAATTTGTGATATATGATCAGAGCGCTGCAAAAAAACAAGATTTGACCGCCGTCTCCGAGACTGTTCAAGAGGATGACAACATTACGCAGACTTTAAGGAACGAATCGAGTTCAACATTTCCATGCCAAACAAACCTTCTCGACGGGATCCATGCAGGAGACAACAATGATGCCGAAATTTTGGTCACTCCAATCATACCACCAAAGGAATCTATTTGTTACGTCACTGAGCGATATGAGAGCGCACCTTTGAACTTCAACAAATATGAACTCGAACACCTAGTAAGGCGATTTGGTCAATGGCCAAGTGATCCAGATGATCAACGTCTTCTCGACATAATGATATCTTTCTCTCGGCTCCACTATGATGAGTACTGCACTGAATGCACAACCTTCGGTTACGATTCGAAAGTCGGTGGCTGCGAGATTCACCGCTGTCTCTCGCGTATCCTAGCTCAATACAGGTTTCGAAAGATAGCCCTGGGCAAAGCGTTGATGCTGTGTCGAGGAGCAATTCCGAGGCTATTGAGCCCTGAAGGCGCACCGCTTGCTTCAATTGCGAGAATTGCTATAGACATTATATGGCTTTCGCTGGAAGCAAAAGATCTGGAGAACATACGAGGGCTGGCCTCTATGCTTCAAATCCCCAACAGTCTTTTATACGCTTCCCACAGCTTCTACCGCTCTCTAGTTGCACATTGCGCTCTCATCCTTGCACGATGCGGTGATGCTCAGCAGGCAAACATCACACTCAAATCATGCCTGGGCCCCGACTATGACGAGCTTCATCGTGCATGGTTGAAATCCAATCTACAGAACTTCAACTCCTCAACACTGACTTTGGAGAATGCTGTAACGCTACTGACAGCAGGAAGAGTGAGAACTTCCAAAAATGAGAGTGGATGGGCATTTTCTGAAAGTGATATCGACCCTAATTTAGCGCGAGCCCAAAACTCAGAGAAAAGATGGTACAAGTTGGGAGACGGGGGTTTGAACAGCGAGAGATTAATAGTGAGCGGAATTGCCTTGAAAGCGCTGGTTGAAATCGAGCATCAGCATCGCCTGCGTGGCATTAACAAAGGGACAGATTGAATAGTAACTCCGTTTGTCCTGGCTGTGGATTCAATCTATGTGTCTTGAAGGTTGGTTCAGACTAGATGCTTCTCTGGTGTAACTAGACTAAGGCCTAGCTTCAGGCGAAGGCGGTACTTGAAACATCCCAACCGCCCATCTTCTCCGAAAATTTCGGGCTCGGATGTGTTTCGTGTATGGTTTTCTATCTTAGTTGTATACCGAGAGGGGAGCCGAGAAGACAGTTTGTGCACCTCGAAGGAGGGTTTGATAGGACCAGCGAGAGTGGGATAGGCGAAAGTCATCACAATTGATGCACATCCGCTGAAGAGAGTGGGACTGTCACGAGAAAATAGAAAGAGGTAATTGGAGAAGGCTGTTGACCTGCAACAAAACAGAATATCTTACACAGAAACTTCGATGCTGAAAGAAGAAACAAATACTTCGGAGACTATGCTGAACCAGCTCAATAATTACCTCAACGCCTACGCTTTTGCATTTGCATTCCGATATTAAATCAACCAAACTTTCTGATTACACATATCTAGAAACGCTTCCTTGAAATGATAACGATCCACTATCTGTAATCCAGCTCCATAGTTGCTCGTCTGGAGTCCCATTCCTGGTTCATATCATCCTCCATCTGCCATTCATTATCAATGGTACTGGGAATACTTGGTGCGCGATGACTCCTTTCAGTGTAAATGCTCCTGCTAGGGCTGGGCAGCGGGCTGTATTTTGTTGGACTTAGAGGCTCACCCCACGGCCCACCAAGACGCTTGATTATTCGTTCTTGCTCGCTGAGTCGCCATGTTTTTCTATTCGGATCCAGTTTCGGCTTGGGAATCCGCACGCCCATCCAGCCACTCTTGCGGCGATTAGGGTCTGCCACTGGCGGTGGCGGCTGAATAGGCTTTTCAATGTCGATTGATACATTACTAATTTCGTCGTCGTCATCTTGAGGGGGTGGTGGAAGCACTCGAGGAGCATAAGTTTGCCGGAAACCAGCTCCGTTCGGGACGTGGAAGCGGCGGTCCACACGCATGATGGCGTAGAGATAGACCACCATCAATTCGACACCGAAGTTGAACATGTAAAATGGTGCTTTGCCGAAGTAGCTCGGTAGAGGTTGTGATCGAGGAACCGGCTGTTGCAGTACTGTACCAAGGCGATACCAGGCGCCAACACTCAGCCAAAGAGAACCGAGAAGGAGGGTGATGATCTTCGAGCGGAGTCGGCCTTGCCCAAACCTTTCGTGGGCATGTCGTGGAGTGATGATAGGTACGAGGACAACAAGCATTGGAAGCGAGGCGATGACAGCGAGGTATGTAGCACCGTATAGCTGGAGATCTCGATCGATCATTCTGGTCTGTGTGGAAAGGGTGTAGAAGCTTTGTACTGTCGCTATGATGACAATGATGAGCGTCACACCAATCAAGGCGCAAAGCATTCTGAATATGATTCTACTAGCACGGTGCCAGCCGGCGTTTGGGTGTAGAGAACGGACAATTCGCTGTGTAAAGAAAAGGTTGATGATGAAGATGATAACCACGCCGGCCGCAACAAAGATCTGGGCAGCAAGTCCCAGGCGAACATTTTTGGGAAATGCAATGGAGGCTATGCGAAGCATGGACGTAAAAATACGTGCTATACAAAATGCTATTGGCTCAGTTAGCTATCCTTCTTGAATTGTGGTACCCTTAAATTTCCCAATCACTCGATCGATGCTTGGACAGAACCATTCTCGCAAGCTCTTTATGCCTAGATGTTTGCCTGTCAGAAAAGTACTTACCAAAGATGAATATATTGAACAAGAAGAAATGATTTCTTGAGTTGTTTCCTCTAAAGATTTTCATGTGTACAACTGCTCCGACAATGAATAGGAAGAGAATGACTGCTTGGATTGGAATATCAACTTTCATTGTTGGTGCGCCGCCCAATGCCCATGCGGATGGTGGATAAGGATATCTCATGTTTGCCTATAGTGGATTAAATGTGATGTTCAAGCAAGAGAGAGAGAGAGAGGTGGATAATTGAATTTGAACGTGGTTTAATCGTGGAGCTGAGACTTTGAAAGATTATGTGTCTTTGTACAATAACCTCAACATGGTGTCGAGCTTTAGGCTGAATAGTACACTTACCATCGATGGCGGCGGTCCACCTTTTCAATATCTTCACTGACAACTGTCAAAACTAACTCTTCCCAAGAATTAAACTGCGCAGAAACAAGATAGCAAAGCACAAAATAAGTATACCACGACATAGTCGCACAAAATATTCAAATATACTGGGCCCTTCGGCCCCATACCCATCCACATCAGCGACGCTATTCCGGCATCAAAATACCCCTACATACGCATCTTGTATGACTATCCCGACAAAGACCATCGTTTTCTCGAAACAATAGACCCTCTCACAAACATGGCTCCTCTGCGCGACGAATGATGTTTGACTTTGGTAGTCCCTGAATCACTGATCCGAGACGCCGAACCCAAAGCTAGCTAAAAATGTCCGCAGCTGAGGTCGGTGCGCGCACCAGCGTCCAGGCCGAGAGGCATCAACGTCATGATTCAAGGCGGGGAGGATCATGAGTTCATTTATAATCGAGATATAGCTTGAATTGTGTAATTTGGAGTTTATGGGTTGGAGGGCGACGGAGAAGGAACTGCATACAGTGTTGTATGGACATCTAGAGAGTGCAACTCTTGGAAGCTGCACTAGAAACAAAGAGCACGAATAGAGCAAGGAACGTAGAACACGAGCGGGCAGCTTACTGGGATATCGCTTCATAGAATTCATATCGTATACAAAGTACTAGTCATCCCAAACTCAAACGTGCGATGTTGAAAATTAGATCGGGTGCTTCATTTGTCCGTCTTTTCGAGCTTATCGGCTTTCTCTTGCAGTTCCATCGTTAGCCTATTAAGATAAAACCTTGATAGGTCCGCCGGTACATTTTTGAACGCCTTTACTATACGTTCAACATCCCTCCTCCCGTTCTCATAAGCTTGTAGGTCTCTATTGCCATACACATCCTTTCCAGCTGCATACCCTTTCTCCAAATTCCTCCAGAACACATTCACGGCAACGCTCACATCTTCATCTGGCGTTGCTGTATGGCTCCACATTGGAGGGAGAAATAGTATGTCACCGGGTCCAAGCGACGCGATGTGAGGGTGCGTGAACCGCAGCTGAGGGTCTTTTGAGGTGAGAACGTCCGTGTTCGAGCTTGAACCCCCCGGTGGGTACGATAAATACTTGACATCTGAAGGAGGATAAAGATGCAATGTTTTAGTGCCTCTGATCTGGCAAAGAACATTAGCTAGGACGTCATAGTGAAGCCAGAGGGTGACAGGCCCCGAAATACGGAGCGGTGAGCTATGGTAGTTGTCTTTGATCGAACGCAACGCATCAGGGAGCTGGAAGTCTGCGGCTATAGTTGGAAAGTCATCTTCTAATTTGGTAGGATGCTTATTCGGCTGACTGGATGAGACTGCTCGCAGGTATGTCTTCGAGCCTTGGGATATACCATCGAGGAAGTTGCCCATGGTTTGCTTGACATATTCAAAGTTTTTGTCCTTGAACATCATGCGCTCTGATCTGCATTCGTGTATGACAATTTCTCGTTCTGCACCGATCTTCTCCCTCAGGTATTCCACCGTCCATAGTTCAGTGCAAGGGCCTATATCAAGGCCTTCTATGATTGCTGGCTGAGAATCAGCAACCAGTTGCAAAAAATCTTCAGCAGATTGTAGTCGGATTCGCGGAACATGGGTAGTTCGGGGAGTGACAATCTTCTTTTTCTTAGCTTGGCCTTTCTTCTTCATTTCATTTCGCTTTGGCATAGGCGCTTGATTAGGAGCCGGGTAGCCTCTCTGGTTAGCCATCATACGCCATGGCGTTCCCCCTTGCGTCTCTGCCAGAGTGATGGTAAAGTAGCCCTCGTTCCAGTAGCTACCCATTGAGAAACACACAGCGCCGCCTCCTGAAATCATAATTTCCTCTGGACCGACTGCAGAAACTGCTGCACCGACAAGAAGAGGCCAGGTAGACGGCAGGCGCACTGCAGGCCTCTTGATGTGGAGCTTGCGGTTACTATGCGTGATGACCAAGAAGTCATCTGTCAGGCTGAGGATTTCCTTTCTTGAAACACCCCCAATGAGGAGCAAAGAATTTCTGAACGGGACAAGGCTCGCGCCTATCCTTGCGTAGGTCGAAGTTGCATTGTTGCTGTGCAGATCCTTAGTGCGGTCATGGAATTTCAGCTGCAAGTGTGGTGAGGCGAGGACTTTCCATTCCCAGATTTCCTCAAGCACTGTGCCGTCGGCGTCTACGCCACCAATGATCAAACCGCCACCATCAGCGGAGCCAACCGACGACATTGCGGCACCAAAACGCCCCGAGGGACGCGGTCCGTCAACGGTGATCTTCTGCCACCCGTTTTTGGCGGTCCAGAGGGTCCATTCATCCAGAACTGTGCCGTCACTTGCCTTGCCGCCGAAGACTAAGACTCCTTCAATATTGCAGCCCTCGGACTTGATTGACAATCTAGCAGAAGAATGCCTAAACCTAGCCGGGGTCAAATCATCCACTTGCTTCCATGATCCATTCTCGGACAGCCAGCAATCGGCAAGTGCTTGGGCTGGTGATCCACGTCCACCAACCAATAATGAATCGGTCTTATTGATGGGTGTGATGGTGTGGCATATGCGCGCATGCGGCAGTGGTGTTGTACAAGGCTGAATTCTGGAGAGTAGATCGATCCGTCCCAGAATGTCGATATTTGAGAGGCGATTCTGAGTGCCTTGCCCTCCATGGAGCGCAACAGTGCCTTCACCAAGAGAGTATGCTGCGCCGAAGCGACGTGGGGTCAGCAGAGCATCATCTCCCTGCTTCCAGGAGTGAAGAGCTATCGAGTCTGGCCCCAGATCACTGGTCCTCTGCTCAACCGATTCGTTCTTATCCGCCGTAGGCGTCTCAGTGCACTGCTTTAGCTTGGTATTTGATGCAACCAGCAAGAAATAATGACCGGAGAACAACGCAAACTCTTCCCATTCGTCAAATGGCTCAATAGCGTCCAGGCCGCGTCGTAATGCCGGAGGAGTAAAAACTTCGTCAGACCACATGTCCCACAAATTGCGAGCAACCATCAGCGTTGGCCAACCTGCATTAGTGAACCGGGATGACTGTTGGGTTAGTGATGGATACTGCTTAACCGCTTGAATAGAGGTCTGCAGCTTGTCGAAGTGTTTCAGCATGGTGTGGGCAAAGGGGTGATCTGAGCCCTGAGGAAGATATTGCTCCAGCAAGCAGAAACGGGCTGCATGTGAATTAAAATTGATAACAAGGGGTTCCCTTCAGGGGGACTTACTGTCTTCAAGGGTGCTTGCCCATCGGATTAACGAGTCGGAGCCCGACACTGGCATGTAAGTCAAGGAAACTTCCGCGACGAAGAGAATGGAAGATGCTGGCACATCCAGCTCAGCCCGTAATGTACGCTCAAGGGTTTCAAGATCGCGAAGATCGCATCCTATTGCCATGTACTTGTCACTGCGGACATAGACAGGCATTTCGGCCGAGCGCAGACTGGTCTTGAGAAGTGAGTCGCGGAGGAGACTATTGGTTAACATGCGGTCCCTCTTCCTGCCAATCAACTGAGGATAATCGACATCCACAAAGGTAGCATTTCGGGAGAGAGATTCGTATCTGTGCCAGAATTGAAAGGGTAGAGGGTCACTTTATCCGTGTCAGTGCCCCTGAAATTGGTGGAAGGGAAGAAATGGATGACAGAATCTTACTCACTATCCACATCCTAGATTCACGACAACTTTGGATTTCTTATTGTCTTCCTGGAGAAACTGATGAACTACCTGCTCGACAGCATGCATTCTCAGCCAGTACCCGCGATTGATGAGCGGGCTTCTTCGTGTGAACTTTTGCACAAACGGCTCGTAAAAGTCTGGCTCATGCTGGAAGTAAAGCTTGGAAACGCATCGTTTGGAGACGATACTACTGTCGTTTGTCTATTTTCTCTTCTCAGCCAAAGCCCATTTTCCACCATTTTTTTGGCAGTGAGTAATTGCTGGCAACATATCTTCTTGGGCTCTTACATTCATGATGGAGTCATCTTGCCTCAGTTGAGCAGCGGTGGGGCCACTTTTGCCTTTCCAATTTCTAGAGCGCTTCCCTTGACCCATAGCGGACTCTTTGTTCGCCATGGCTATTTTTTTCCCCTACTGGATGCTTGTGGTGATGGCGGTTTTGTCTTGTGGGATAGATTTTCCTCTGCTGGTCGCGCCACACTTCACCAGCCACTTCTCGGCGGGGAAGTGGCGGCGAAGGCGGGTAGGTGGGCAGGCGCAGGTGCCGCTCCCGGCTAGCTGAGCGCAACAACGAACTTCCAGGCCGAAGCTTGCGAAAGCTACATTCATTACATTCACCAACCGCTTCCTGCGTACAGACACTTGCTGTGGGCACCCGCAACCCCACGCATGTCTTCCACGTCACGATAGCCATTCGCCTTTCCTCTTCACTCAACTGCGCACACCCCACCCTCCGTTGCCCAGGAACGGGCGGCCCAAGCTCCACCAAGCTACCCACCATCCACAGTTCGCACTTCTCCGCCCAACCTTCTCTTTTGACACCGCCAGCCATGACGACCATGAATTTCGTCACCTTCAATCAGGACCACAGCCATCTTGGTGTCGGTAAGTGTGCTCTTGCGAGCCTTGCCCGATGGAGCGCTGACTGACGCCCTCTAGGTACTACCAAAGGTTACCGCATCTACACGACCGACCCATTTAATAAGCAGTCCGAATCGCGCGAAGGAGATGTGTCCAGCCTGGAAATGCTCTTCTCTACCTCTTTGGTTGCCCTGACGCTCTCTCCCCGAGTACTCCGGATACAAAACACCAAGGTCGGTGGCATTCATATTGATTCTTGCTTTTTCAGACGCTGATGAGGCCCAAGAGACATTCCACGATATGCGAGATGACCTTTCGTACGGCAATTTTGGCGATGCGCCTGAACAGAAAGCGTCTCGTGGTGGTTTTGGAGTCTGAGCTGTACATCTACGACATCAGCAACATGCAAATGCTGAAGACGGAGAAAACATCACCAAATCCCAACGGTATGTCCAACATGGGTATTCCCAGAGCATGTGCTAATGGATTCTAGCAATATGTGCATTGTCAGCATCCTCTGAAAACAATTACTTGGTATATCCCTTGCCTACAAAAGCTGCTCCCGCTACTTTTCAGCCACCTTCACATGCTCCTCCAAAGTCTGAGCATATTGCTCCCACAAGCGGCGAAGTTCTGATATATGATGCAACAAAGCTAGAAGCAGTCAATGTAATAGAAGCGCATAATTCGCCTCTATCCTGCATCGCGCTCAACAGTGACGGTACTCTACTGGCGACTGCGTCTGAGAAAGGAACTATAATTCGAGTCTTCTCTGTTCCGGATGCGCAGAAGCTTTATCAGTTTCGAAGGGGCTCTATACCCGCCAGGATATACAGCATGTCCTTCAATTCTACGTCTACCCTTCTTTGCGTCTCGTCGGCAACTGAAACTGTTCACATCTTTCGATTAGGTGTGCCAAATGCAAGCCGGAGTAACAGTGTTTCATCAGGGCCCAATAGGCCGCCGTCCTCCTCGAGGGAACGAAGCAACAGCCATACCAGCGAAGAAGTACCTGAGGATTTTGGAGCGAGCTCAGTGGATGTTTCCACGCCTGAACGCAAACCACTCAACCCAACACTCGCAAGTATGATACGGCGAACGTCGCAGAATGTCGGGAAAACGTTTGCAGCCACCGTCGGCGGTTATTTGCCAAGCGCAGTGGCAGAGATGTGGGAGCCAGCGCGAGACTTCGCCTGGGTGAAGATACCCCGGTCTCCCAATAGTGCTTCATCAGGTCCAATGAGAACGGTTGTTGCTTTGAATAACAATGGGCCCCAGATTATGGTTGTAACGAGTGAAGGCAACTACTACGTCTTTAACGTAGACCTTGAGAAGGGGGGAGAAGGAACGCTATACAAACAATATTCGTAAGTCCATGATCAGGTTACTGTTTCAAGCCATAGTCACTGATTGCGCTATACTAGTCTCTTGGAGCCCAACGAACTCGCAGCTAGCACTTCTCAAGATCTGCCAGACTAACCTGTGTGACTGCGCGGGTGCTTATTGTCCCCTCATTCTACTTTTTTTTGGGCACTGTTCCAGTCTCTGGACACTCTTCATCTTGCATTTGAGCATCGGCGTTGGTCGAATTTCAAACTACTTCCTTCAGGGAGAGCATATATTAGTTTAATTTAGTGTTATATCTATATGGCTCTGTCCAGCCTTGTCTGAGACTCGAAGCCATGGTGACTTCACCACCCTATTCATAGCTTTGTTTGTTGACTATACACTTGAATGTCTGTGCCATGTTGCCAAGGGGCAGGAGCTGCGGGCCTATGACACTAACTGAATATCTGCTGAGATTGTGTTTTTGACAAGTTCCTAAGTGTAAGAATATTCACGAAATGATACAGGAGTAGATATTTGAAGAATAGAAAACTGCCTTGGGAGCGCTTGCGCTGCTTTAGGCCCAACAAGCAATTGATGCGATTGGCGCGTAAGTATTAATCCGCGATGCTCAACCAGCATACCACATAAAAAGGACCAAAAAGGTAAGAGAGCGTTCACGTGATTGGACACCCCGCGCTGCGTCATTGGCACGCCTTAGGCGCCAGCTTCGTTGCCTATAGCTCAGATTTAAGAACACGCCATTTGATTTATGAAACCCACCTTTCAAAACTACACTTCATAATCGCTAATTATCACATCATACCCAGCTTATACCTGCTCACAAGCGAAAATATGGTTCAAGGCGGCACTCTGGGCAATCCGCTTGCTGCGGGTTCCCTCGCAACCTTCATGGCATCGGCGCTTCCCAAGGGAACTGAGCTCAAAAACGCATACGAGGCCGTAGCGCTTGCGGTTCACGCCGGAATGATCGCCGTCGGATTCAGACTAGTAGGGCTTGGAGAAGACCACCGAATAGGCAAGTTATAACTTATGAGAGATCGTATCCTTGTGTGATACTCGTACACGATGTTTGCTAATACTAATACCAAGTAGAAGCGCACGGAGACGCGCATAATCCACAACCCCTGCCCGCTGAGTGGAATGGCTCGTCTACATATGCATTTAGATATGCGCATTCACAATCAGCAATGGAGTACCTCATCAAGGTAAATAGACTAGGAGGAAAGGCAGTTGTGTTCGGAATGGCTGTCGGTGACGACAAGACTGCAAGCTTTGACGTGGCAGTCAAAGACTACCTCTCTGAATCGTCACTCCCACTTTCTACCTCGGAAGACACTTCTACCGAAGATGCTGCAAAGAAGCTGCAGGACGTTTTTATATCCGAAGGTCGGCTCAGCGACCTCGGCGCTCTCTTCAAAATATCTATTATCCAGAAATTAGCGCCTGGCATCCAGAAAGAAGGCTATGAAGACAACACCACCACTACGCAAAACGACCGCGACTCAAGTCAATCAGAAGACCCTCCCCG
>JAQGEP010000057.1:138585-205833 GCA_028476805.1 Acrocalymma vagum
GACTCAAGTCAATCAGAAGACCCTCCCCGCCGCGGAGGGGAACCATCAAGCGGAAGACGACCCCCAGAAAGCGAACCCGAGCCGGCGCGCCCATACCCCTTCAACGACCCCTTAGCCGCGCGGCCGCAACCCGGTCGTCCGCTCCCCGAACCCATTCCAGGCTTCGAAGATGAGTATGAAATTAATGCTCCTCCGCGTGGCGGTCTGCGAGATGATCGTTATCCCGTAGGTATAGGCCACGATGACTTGTACCCGCCTGGCTTGGGGCCTCACGATCCGTTGCGTCCACACCTCGGCGGCGGATTGCCGCGGCCGGGTGGAGGCTTCGGCGGAGGTATGCATCCTACTTTTGACGACCCACTGTTCCGCGGGCAAGGCGGCTCTGGGGGGTTTAACCCCTCAGCGCCTCCAGGAGCCCGTTATGATCCCGTCAGTCCTGGAGGTGCGCCTCGTGATAATCGCGGCGGCGGGCATTTCCCCGGAGGTGGTGGGTTTGGCGGACCAGGTGGCAGGCCACCAAATCCGTTTGGAGGCTTTGGAGGTGGCGACTTCATCTAGGGCAGGGAACTGCAAAGCCCAACAATGAACGTGGTTCTGGGTTGGCAAGTTGAGGCGCTTGGAAAGCTACGCTCATCATGACCATGACGTTTACGAGGCGCATATCCTTACACGCCGTATGAACACCTAAAGAAACATTTTCCAAAAACAAAAAAAGAAACCAACATGTGCATATAAAAATAGCATTGAAGGACGGTTTAGTGTAGGATAGTACGTACATCACTAGCTAGTAAAAGCCATGGAAAATAAACGAAGTGGGCATTTTTCCTCGCAGAGCAAAGCTGTGACAGATGGACTGTTGTGTGTATAAGTGTGCCTTGCAAGCGGCTCTGCAACCGCGCCCCTTCACTCGCCACTCCCTTCCTGCCCTACAACCACTCCACAAACACCCCTGCGCCACAACCACAGTTCGAGCACAGCACCAACAGCAGCATTACTTCCAAGAATAGCCCATTCATTCCATAAGCACTCAAAAACACAACACTCTATTGCTACAAGTCTGCCTCCCCACGCCATCCCGCACTTCCTCCACCACACCACCCGTTGTTAAGATCCCCAAGGAAGTAAGCGTGGAAGAAGACCGTTGGGCGCTTACAGAACAAAGGAGCAATGCTTTTGCGGTTCTCGATCCTACAAAACCGATCTCCTAGATTCGCCTTGCTCGCCTCGCTCGCTCGCGTGTGCGCTCAAGGACGACCCTGGGTGCATACCTGGTCAGTACATAGGCAAGGCCAGCCATCGTCACCTCGATTCGCGTTGATCCGATCAATTATTTCGTACCGTGACTCGTGAGTCGCGGGTGCCGGTGCGTGAAACGAGCGTGTCCGTGAGTTGGGGGCCAAAACCGCGCTTGAGAATTGTGTGCATCGGATACGCGCGTGTGTCTTGCGTCTGTGTCTGTGTGAGGAGCAAGTTTGGAGCGAGAGGCTTTGAAGCTTTTGTGGTGGCGCCTGGAGTAAGTGCAGTAGAGTTTCGGCAACGCTGCCGTGGCTTTTCGCTCTTGCGTTTTTTGATTACTTAGTGCTCCGTATTTGCGTGGGGGATGCGCTGCGATGGCATGGGGGTGGTGGCGTTCCATGCTTGCTTTGGTTTTCTTTCTTCGCGATTTGCAAGAAGAAAGGAAGCGCGCCACGATGCCTGCCTGCCGCTAGATAAGCGCGATAGCTGGATGCACCACCTGCACCTCTCTTATCCAGTCCTGGTGGTTGGGAGGTTGATGCAAAAGCAAGCCAGCTATATCCTTGAAAATGATGAACCGGACATGGCAGCGCAGATCCACGGGTACGAAAAGAGAAACAGGTGAGGATTGATGTGGCTTTCGAGATGCCCTCGCCATTGGGTGCAAGCGCACCTACTACCTAAAGCGCTCGGACCCCGCGTCGTAGAGAACTACTTCCTAATTCGGAAATTGGTGAACGGCGGCGTCTGCAGTGATGTGCGACTCGACTAGACGACACCATGTGTATGTCTATGTACTATTGTGCGCCGCGGGACAGTCGAAGGCTCGAGTAGAGCCTGACCCTCTTCGTCATTCTGTCGACAGCTGAGTATTGTGGCCAAAGGCTCATCTGCAATCTAATTTCTCTCGCGCGCTACGCCAACCGCGACCGCCTTTTTCTTTCCTATGAGACGTGGAGGATTACACCCTTGTGCTCCTAGCCAACCGTTTATGTTTCAAGGTCCTTCATGCAGGGCTGAAAGCGGTGTGACCCCACCACAGTCGAAAATCCGGGGGCCAAGCCGTTGCGGGTATTCTGATTATTCGAGAAATCGGTGAGCAAGGAGCTGCTCATTGGCTGCATGTCAGACCCAGTCCACACGAGGCTACGCCCGAGAATACCTAGATGCGGGTTCGTAAGGAAAATTGTAGGAGGGCTTTGGCTTGGGGTTTCAATTCTTGAATACAAGTTGCGCACTCTGGCCAGACAACACGTCTTACACCAAGCGCACCCGCTTATCCAATCATCTGTGCGATGCTTTAGTACCCCCGAAATACTGTAAGCATTTGAAATTTGCGAAAATGAAAGACTATGTTGTCTGGCCCTGTACATGCTGATCCGTTTAAGACCTTCGACCGCGACTGGCTCATTTTGTCAGCAACCGTTTCTAGTCTAGGGGTCTTGAGCTAATGGTTGGCTGCGACTTCTGTGTTAAGGGAGAGAGCTAGAAAATCGCCTTTCAAAATTTTGTGTAGACACCCCATAGTGTTAGCTTCAACCATTTTCAGGAATGAAGAAGAGAATTATTGCATACCTGCCTTGACTAACTTCAGGGTCTCAAAACAAATATGGCTTGAGAAAACTCTCCATAAAAGACTGATGGTTACTATCACTTGTATTTTTTTCTGTGTTATTAGACGATGCCAGGATTGTTTTTCAGGTTACACCCGAACATGTTTGGACCGGCAATTATGGTGCTGAAACCCCCACGAAATGGGGAAACTGGGGCGAAAATGATTGACGGCCAGAAGCGGGGCTAGGAATTCTGGTATTCCTGGGTGGGGATGCAACATCCTCGAGTTGGTAAGGTAGAGTTGTGCTAGAAGTGTCGTGCACATAATAGTCGTTCTAAGACACATGCACATCCGTTGTTCGAGAATTCCACTGCCGGCACTTGACCCGCTTCTCACGTCGAGGTTAAGTTGATAAAAGAAGCTCTAGGTCCAATAACCCCCGCCTGAATGACTTGTTGGCTTCAACGCGTTTTATCCTAGAACGAAGGTAATATGGAACACCTGATTTTGTTGGCTTCTATACGCCGAGATGCAGACAGTCCCAGAGTAGATTGCAACCAGGACGCACTGATCTCATATTGGTTGCAGTAAGGCGCTTAGAAGTATGAAAAGGCGGACAGTGAGTAGCTTAATGCCCAGACTCTTCTTTTTTAGTAGTTATGATAGAATATTGAATCTGCATTTTATATAGAATGCATTCCTGTGAAAAGGATCGTGTTTTGATAAAGTAATGAATTCCACCGAGATGGCAGACGATATGGAAGAATTAGTCCCAATTGTTCCACCTCATGGTAGATGCTTCAAGATTGGGTACCAGGGGATCCGAGAATAAGGCATTGCTAGGGTTGATGGGCGAAAATGGCGACCTTCTGTTCATGTTCCTCGTGACTGCGTATTTTCACGATGGAGAATTGGTTCGCATCCCATTCCTAACGGAGTCGAGAAAGAAACTGTGCCACAGCAGCTGAGCCCAGGTATGACTCTTAACATGAGAGCGATTTAATAAATGAGGGAGACTTTGCAGCGCAAATGACGTACTAAGACATGGAGTAACAAGATCGGCATAAAGAGAGTACAGGGTGTGCGCATCTGCCTCGAAACTACGACAGTCATCAAATCGAGTGATAATGTGGGCGGTAAGCGGTGCCGAAATGCAGACCGCATCTTCAGTGCAGATCGCCCAGCTACCAAGTCGCGACCTTGAGCACTAAACTGCATGAGACAGCTTATCTCGCGTCCAGAGTTCTGTACGGGCAGTTCTCAAAGGAGAAGGGGCCAGGGCGTACATCCTACGAAGATCCGTCAAAGATGAGATGCTCCGATGATTGGCAGGGGAATGGACAATGCAGGCCCCGAATTACGTCCTTGTAGGTGTTAGTTAAAAGTCACATCAGATTCGTCCACTTCCCAGTTTGTGCAGCAAGGGCTGTCCCCTTGTGGACGTCGATAGAAAAGCAACCCTGCCCAATACCATCGAAAACCTGGTTGTGGCATTCTAAAGCAGAAGCTCGTAAATCTTGGAGATTTTTCAGCTGCGTAGGTAAGACGTTGTAGGCCATGAAGATAACAAAGAGAGTGCGTCAGCAAGGATCAGTGACGTGGGTACGACCTCTATCGTTCGGAAAGGTAGGCGCCGGGGCGTTCTTGCCGGAATAGAGTGTTGTGGTCAGGCAGGTCTTTCCAACGCACGATTGCTATTGCGGCTGGGACTGCGACTGGGTCAAACAAGCTGGCCTCACGCCTCGCTAGTCGTCCGGCCATGGCATGGGTATGGGCTCCATGGGTAGCTCTCCGCCTCGCCTTACCCCAGCCAGCTGATGTGGCTGAAAACCATCGGTCGGACAAGGATAACTTTGTCCAAGCGCCCTTTCGAGGCTGTTTCGCCCGGCCTCAGCCACATTTTCCTCGAGTTCGCAATGACTGGGGGGACACACATTAATATGCTGCATGCTAAAGATAGGCGGATAGTCATTTGCAGAGATGCAAAGGACATGGCGTCCGGTAGGAAGCCATCGGATGCCGTCAAGAAACGCGATCCGAGCAGCTGTGCGATGATTTGAAAGCGAGCGCGTGGGGAAGCGGATCAATGGCTAGGCGAGATGGTTGACAAGACAAGGGCAAGACATGACGTTGCTTTAAGGCTCCGTTACACCCGAGCTAAAAGGCGGTCGCCTGTCACGGCTGTTGCAGACGCACGGCGCTTATGCGCACCCGCCGCTTGCGCACGAATTGCCAGGAATCCCCGCATGTCGGATAAGCGCGTCTATCTGTGGTGGCCCATTGGACGAATTCCCGATCGGCTCAGGGTCGCGTGTCTCGCGTCAAACGATCGGTGGAGGAACAGCAGTTGGACGTTACACGGCGTAGGGCCACGCCTTCGAAAACATTCTGTGCACGGCGAAGCATTCCCGAGGCCATGAGAGCGGAATCACCAAACAACATACCTCCCAGGGTCCGTTTAGGGCGTAAGGCAATCCCAAGTCACCACCAGAAGGGCCGTTAAACATGACTCTTTGTGCGAAAGAAAGCAGATGTAGATGGTGAAGGTCCTCTGCGTTAGTCAAAATCTGACGCCTCTGTACATCATAGATGCGGACCTAGGAGCAGATCCTGCATCCATCGATCGATGTGACGCAGCCCTACCATCTCTACGTCATAGGTGCGACGCCTGCTAACCGAACAAGAGTGTTAGATCTTGGTGCAAGTCAATTGTGAGATTCCAAGGGCGCATTTTAGAGTTGGATGAAAGCGAATTATAAAAGCTAGAATATGTGACTAGTGTAGCTTTCCTTCAGAAGTCCAGTCCTATCGAGTGCTGGGTGCACGCCCTCATGCGGAGTCAGCCGTAAGAAACAAAAAGTCTGAAACTGAAACCATGCTTATAACGGTCCTCATGACGTCGCAAGAACAGGAGAAACCAACAGAGCTTGAGGAGACTAAAGACTATTATGGTAAAATTCATTCGCCATCCAGTCTCTGAGAGCTAAGAAACGTACGGAGGATTGAAGGCCTTTGTTCTGACGTTGAATCACTTGCGCAGCCAACACAGGAGATTGCGCTATCTTCGCCTAGCTTCGAAGCTTATTTTCCATGTTCTCTTCGACGTGCGACAATGACTATACGAACACGCGTGTGTCTCATGTCGGACGTTTAAGTGCCCTCCAAGTTGACTGGGGAAATCCTTTCTGTAAGATGGTTACAGTCCACGTCTGCAAGAAAGAGGCGAGGGCGGGCTTGCGACGGTGCCCGAAGCATCGGGCATTGCTTTTAACAGAGCAAGACGAAAATAACAATCGATGGTTGATCAGGAGACCTTGTTTGTATCAAATATTTCTGCAAAAAAAATGCGACGACAGCCGCGTACTTTTGCACAGAACTATGTCAGATGTGCGATTTGTCCTCAAGTACCTATCATGATAGCTTTCGCTATCCGTGGGGCCTCAGATAGATGAGCAGGTGCAGTGGATTTGTCTTTCGTGAAGAAATAGATCACTGCACGTAGCTCTCCGAGGCTGTTGCTGGCGGAAGCTTATGGTGAGGGCTTACTCTGCGATCTGCGCAAAGTGTGATGAACTTACATGACAACAATTGGTTTTCTGGTCGAAGGTAGTTGGTAGTATATTGTTGGACGAGCTCTCCATCATGGACAGGCATCGCTTGAGGCGGGCACGGAGCAGCATTGCAAGAATCGGACAGTGACGGTCACGACGATGACCCGACCCGCAGCCATCTCGGCGACGACAAGGCCAGTGCCTGGAGCAAATGAAACGGGGACCAGGCACAAGGCTGTAAAGAAAGTATGCAGAAGTTTTTATGATTTGCGGTCCAATAGGAGGGGAGGAACGGGGTTTGGGGCAGCGGGGATGCTTGCGCCTCGCTGCCAAAGTGAGTTGCACGGCAGATGCAGCGAGGGGTAGAGCTTCGGCGACCGGCGTTGGTAAAATTTCAGCAGTTATGGAGTGTTGTTGCGTGTCTCACCTGGGTCGCATTGACTGGAGAAGGACGAAGTGAAGGGACAGCATTTGACAATGAATAGAAAAGGGTCGAAGCATGATTGGCGTGCCGCGGAGAGGGGCGTTCTAGCCCGGATAGGAGGAGGCAGAGAAGGGGGAGGAGCGGTCCGGGGATGCGAGCTCGCATTGTGTTCCAGTCATGTGCAAGTGCAATTGGGGGGTGTTGTGTGTTGTGTGATGGGTGATGGGGCTGCGCACGGCAAGCAAGCAAGCAAACAAACAGAGGGGGGATCTGCTGGAGCGTCAAACGTTGCCGCCGTACGGGGCAATGAGTGCCGATTTTTCCAGCTAAAATGGAGCCAGCTGGAGCAGAGGAAAAAGACGCAGTGCAGTGCAGTACAGTGCAGTGCAGTGCATCGCACTACAGTCGAATCAATCGGAGGAACCGCGGAGCAGTTCTGGATGGAGCCTCTATTCTTTTCTCATCTCTTGGACTTGTGGTCTCCTGGTCTCTTCGTCTGGGGGCCGAGAAGCGCAGCTGTACTGTGGGGCGTCAATGAACCACAGTGCTGGGTTAGGCAGCATTGAAATGGCACCAGATGTTTGCATGGGGTGATGATGGACGACGCAGGACGCAGGACGCAGGACGAGGCGGGACAGACAGCCAGCAGCGAGCAGCGAGCAGCGAGCAGCCAAAAAGCAGCAGACAGAAAACAGCAGCCCGCTGTCTAACTATGTAGCTACTTTGGTACCCGGTCGTTGAGTGAGCACGCCCCTGCTGGTCTATGGGTACGCGTACATACGGGCAGAGGGTGGTATGTATGTACCGTATGTAACGCACATACTAAGTACATTGGCACTGGACAAACAACACTCACCGGTCCCCATCAACCACCCTTCTGCCCAGCTGCCAGCCGCGGTAGGCCCCTCCTCGTCCCTCAATCTCCCCTACAGGGAAACTCAGGGCGCTGGAGCCGTGATAGACTGGGCCTAGTGCTGCAAATTGGCATGCCCAGTGCCCGCCGAGCTACCACCTACGTGCTACCTACTGTAGACTACTGCTGCCCGTCGGCTACGCGACTGGCGACGGCCTGGTCCGTGGCCCGACAGATAAGACAAGGGCATGCGGCGCCATGCTCATGCCCATGCCCATGCCATTGTCGATAGTTTGCTAGCTTGTTAGCGGGCGCTTAACGGTGGTGGACATCTGGCTCGATGGGGGAGAAAGAGGGCTCTTTTGATGTCTTGATCTAGGGCTCCCGCGACCCCGTGGTAGTGCCGGCCCTGCACGACATCCCCCTCCCCTTCCCCTCCCCCTCCCCCAAGTCGACGTACGCCGTATGCACAATACGGGCGGTGTCAAAGGAAAGGCCCGCACCAGACGCAGCTAGTCCTTCGCCGCCGGTCGTGGTCGTCTGCGCTGTCGCGGTGCTGCGGCGTGAGCCAAACAAAACACACAGGCTGGCAATATAGCCAGCAAAACACAGCGCTGCGTCTAATTGCTGTGCCATGGCTGGCCGAAGGTGTGCCGCCTAGGGGCAGCGCCTCGTTGGCCAGTGAGTGAGGCCGGCGCTTAAAGAGACGGGCGGCGTGCACAGCGTGCATGCGTGGTGCAGATGGGGAGAGATGGGGGAGGGAGAGGCCTTGGTATGGGCTGGATATGGCCTAGGTATATGGCCTAGGTATGGCCTGGGAAAAGACTGGAAAAGGACAGGAAAAGACAGGCTCAGTGAAGGTGTCGCACCAGAGCTTCTCACCAGCTCCTCGCCAGCTCCTCACCATAACCACCAACCGTGCACGGCTGCTGTCAAATTTGCGCAGTGGGCCGGGAGCGGCCTCAGACATCCCCATAGGGCCATTTCCCCCTAGCTCGCGGTTCGCGCATCTGCAGCACCCACCACTCCCTTACACCCTTACTATCCTTACCACGCTTGGCTGACGGCACTGATCCCCGTCGCTTCCCCGTCTCTGCGCGCGTTTGTGCCGGTACCTTGTCCAGCTGTCCTCCGCTAGAAGCAAAAGACGTTATGGCGGAATCCTGGCTTGAGCCCCGGCCACTCAAGCATCATTAAGTGGGGCAACCACCCTGGTCCATCTGCACATCAAACTACCCTCCATCACAGCTCCGTCAGCCCAAATTCCTCGCTGCTGGCCAATCCTCCGACTATCTTCAAAATTTTTTAGCAAAACAACACGATTGCACTCAAAGTAACCCGACTGCGAATTTAAACCGTCAAAATTGCTCAAAAATTGCCCTACTTCTTCACCTGTCTATTGCGCCCGGGGGAGCCGGGGCTGCCCAGAACGCCGGAAATGCCCCGTCTCTGTAGTCCAAAAGCGGCGGAACACGAAACAAAGAAACTCGAGAAGAACTCCAAAAAAGAAAACTCCATGATTAGATCCCAAAATCCTGCAATCCGGCAGTGTCAAGTCAGAATTCCATCCCGCCTGTTGCCCCTCCATTACAATTGCCCAACAATAGACACAAGAAAATAGGTTCAAAAGCCATGTTCCTCTTCCAAATCATGCTTTATTTATAATCTGGCCGGGAAGCTGTCGTCGCGGTACCGCATGACGAACTGAGGATTGGAAAGCTGGTTGCGTTTGGAGCAACCGTCTTCTTCGTGTCTGTGTGTCCGTTAGTTAAATTCGTGTAACCGCAGCCAATATACCATCGGGGAAGAACAAACTCACCTTCGCAAAGTATCTCTTCTTGGGAAGCGCGCATCACACCGGATACAGCGAAAACGTCGAGATTTGCGGTGAACACTCTTATCGTGGCGATCCAGGTCTGTTTTTCGCACGAATTTTATGTCGCAGCCTGCGTGTGGGCAAGCGTGGGCCTTTACCCGGTTGGGATCATGGGTGAGTTTGTGCTGCTTGAGGTTGTAATTTCGTCCAAAGACCTTTCCACAGAGCTGGCAGGAAAGCTTCTTCCCATCATCCTTTGGCTGAGTCCTTCGATGTCTCGTCCTTGGTGTTATACCATTGGGATGGGGCATAGTATGTGGACTCCTAGAAGGATCTCCATATGGCATCGAGCCATATTCGGGGTTGTCATGGATGCCTTCTTGTACAGGCTCAAATTTAGGAAGTTGTGGTGAGCTGTAGGAGTTGTTGTAGGGGAAAATGCCGCTGGTAGTGAGTCGCTCAGGTGCAACAGTTGAAGGAGGAGGTCTTAGAGTGTCTGGTGACGATTCTTCGTCGGTAGAAGCCCATGGCGAGCCAGCCTCAAGCTTTATTTGAGGGAACGTGTGCTCGGATCCATCATGAGAGAAGATGGACACCTCGCGTGTCGAAGATAATGAGTTTCGATGCGACGGGTGGTCGCCAGCCCAGGACAATGGGGAGCGGGATACAGGGTGGTCGTATGCACCTGATGCCCAAGGGTCCACAATTGCATCGCTCATAAGAGGAGAAGTGCTAGCGGTATATTGATGCCACGCTTCCGTCGGCTGCGGGGGAGGTGTGTAAAGAGTAGAAGTTGCTCCAGCACCAGACGCTGGATATGGATGAGTGTAGTTGTAGAGTCCCAGTCCATCGACGGTGTACCTGGGAGGCTCTGTATCACTACGTGCCGGCGAAGGGTATGTTGGAGGAGAGTGGAGGAGTGAAGTGGGCTTTAGCGCGTGCTGGTAGGGCGAATTGAAGGGCGGTGTTGGCTGCTCTCGAGACAGCATGGCGAGAAGTGAGGATAGAAGAACAAGCTGGTTGGCGAAGGTGAAGGTGGAGGTGTAGTGCAAGGCAGAGTGTCGTTGATGGATTAAAGGCAAGGGCAGCGAAAAGGTAACAGCTGAAGTGTGAATGTGTGGATATGTAGATGTGGTTGTAGAGGAAAATGTTGAAGTTGAGTGGTTGTCGGGCGTACAAGAGCAGAATATATCTAGACGAAGCCAGACAAGAGCAGCCTCAGCAGATCCAAATCAAGCACTGCTTCAGCGTGCGGCGTCTGTCAAGCAGCGTGTCCGAACAGTTGGTTTTTGAACGTGAGGCAGATTTCAGCAACGGGTACTAGACGGGGCAGCCGCTAGGACGAACATGGAGAGCTCGGCCTGGGCGCCTGTGTCGCCTGTTGCTTTCAATCGACATGGCATGGACATGGACATGGTGGACCTGGACCTGGACGGACGTGGAAGTGGAATGGGGCCGTGTCTTGCAGCACAGAGTTGAGCAGCGGATGGATATGCAACATGAGAGAGCAGGGGTGGGTGCTGGGCAAGCGCAAAGTGCAGGCTCAGGGCTACCCACCCCGGCAAGAGCTGGTGGTGGCAGCAGGCGGTAGGCAGTGGCAGGCAGGTGCAGGCAGAGGCAGGCAGTGGCGCTCGACGACTATGGGGCCGTTCACCTCGACCCAAGCTTTCGGGAAGGCAGGCGGGCCGCACAGCAAATCAGCTTTGGCCCGTTCGCAACTTAGGCGCAACACCGCTGTGATGCGCTGCCCCCCTGCGTTTACCGGTTTGTGCTATGGAGCAATGCTCGTTCGAGCAGCGTCCTTGTTCGGGATAGGTCTAAGACTGGGACTGGGACTGGGACTGGTACTGGAACGCGGACGGGGACGGAGACTGGCTCCCTTCGCAGATGCCGTTGTCAATCTCTCATTCATTTGATTATGCTGGACCTGCCCTCGAGCCCCATTCAATGCCAACACCCCTCCTTACCTTCGCCAATTTCAAGCGCGCTGCTACCTGCGGATAAACATGATCTCCCTTTGTCTTACTGGGTTCGACCACGCTGTGAGCTTAACTCCATGTACCTATATGTCCTACACACGGCAGGAAGCGCCGGCCTTCAAGCGGCCTCGCTTGCTTCACCCTCGCGCTGTTCTTGAAGCTGGGAGACCATGGCCGTGAGCTCGTCAACCTGCGCTGTGAGCTTGAGCACCAGCGATGTTAGCTGGGATTCAGACTCGTGCACTGCTGCTACGTTGCGAGGCCGACTCGCTTGATACGTGCCGCCTGGCAGAGTGCTGCTTCTCTCGGAAGAAGCTTGGAACTCCGCAGCAACAGTAGCAGTAGCTAGTGGGCCCGGAGAGTTAGCGAACACCTTGAGGGGCCTCCTCATCGCCGTCGTTGTCTCAGGTCCGTGGATTGATCCCATCCCCGAGCTGCGTTTGCGTGCGTCGGCAAACTGCTCCAACACCCAGATAATGCCTATGAACGGCAGATGTGTGCCCTTCAGCAGCACAATGCGAGTACTCCTTAGCCGCTCCGATGGAAGAACAAGCCGAAATGGGCGAAGAAAAAGTGGGATGAGGTTCTGAAAGCTCCATATCAGCCTTGCGTCCACTAGCAGAACTATTTCTTTTTACGTCAAAGAGACCTGAGGCGGAGAATCAAGGCAAGACCGTGGCTGCTCAATGTTGAAAACGCCTGAGCGGCACATGAAGGCTTGCAAGAGGTGCGATGACCTAGCGGGCCGATCCAAGTCACACCCCATAGCCTTGCCACTCCTGCCAAAAGGGCAATAGCTTCAAGTGCGGTTGGCTCCGAGAGTACTGGTTGAGTTTTGGAGGCTATGTTGACCACACCTGCTTGTGGGGTGTCCGGCGCTTATTGCTCGTTTCATGATCCCGAAAATAGATTTGATATGACAGCAAACTCACCAACGGCGGAAAAAAGTATGTCAAGCGATTTGACGAGGATGCTTCAAGTACATACACCGAGTAACTGAATATTATTCCGATTAGCGGTATCTGTGGGGAAGAATATCGTGGGTTACTGACATGAACAAGTACTCGTCACGTGCATGGTCCAGAACCTGTCAAATATTTCGTCAGCGACCAATCTATTCACGCGGCGCTAGAGATTCACTAGCTTTGCTTCCTGTTGGCCTGAACGGACATGGACCACTGCTTTTCACAGCGAGCCTGGGGAACTGCATTGGTTCAATATCTTGATTTGAGGATCCAGGTCGTTCGAGCGAGTCCTGAGGTAAGCATAAAGGCAGCGAAGCAACAATACAAACGGTGATAGCGAGGCTGCGGCTGGTGCTGGGGCGGTGCTGCATTTGGGTGGCTGCTTGCTCTTTCACATTCCCCCTTGGCCTGCATAATGCAGGTAAAAAGCAGACATTGATAGCCAACCGTTTACGTACCTTGCTCAAACTGTTACTCAGAAGGGAAATCAAGCTGGTAATTAGCAAAATATTGGTAAGGGCTACGAACACCAGCTGGCCTTAGTGTCAGCAGAATGTGTGTGAATGCGTAGGTGAAGTGCATGATACCATTACGGGCGGTCCGAAAAAGGGCGATCTGCAGATGGGATTAGCAGGCCAAAAAAATTGTTCGAATCTGTGCTGTAGCCTACATCTCGTTGGCAATATCCTAGGTTACTTCAGTTAGTCCCCGGAACCGGGTTTAATAGGAGGCGAAGCTGTTGGTCGGATGAATGGCTACTCACAAATCCCAGGTAGCTTGAGCTGCCACGAAGTGTTAGTAAAGTGTACACACAGCAGAGAGCCTCGCACAGCCACACGAACCCAAAAAAAACTTTTATGAGAATCCAACTCTGTGTGTCAAGGTCAGCTAGGGCTCATTACTCTTTGCGCTTTTTTCTGTTACCATCTCTTGCGGTTTGAACTTGTCACGGCCCAGCAACACGAAGGTTGTCAAGAACCCTGTTTATCACCAAGGGTCAGCTAACTTGGTCACATTGTGATCGGTCGGAGCAGGGACATCGCACCAAGATAAAGGATGAGGACTAGTGACAGAAATTTGACGAAATCTTTGGTCTATCAATAGTCAGACACGGACAAATTTGGAGCCGCCTACAGCAGTGGCTACCGACCATCTCCTTGAGACAAGGAATCTATCTTCGAATTAGCGTTCGGTATTTCATACGGGAATTAGTTGCGAGAGCAACAATTACTCTGTGCCGTAATCTGACAACGGCCCGGGGTGCCGCACCCATGCCCTATTCTCAGGGCGTTCATAAACAGAAAAGTATAGGCAGCATTGAAAGGGTGAACGCAGAGCCGAGGAAAGTGATGTATGCATGTTAGAAGCGGTCCACTCACCAGTGTACCGAAGTAAGGATTTAGACTCAGCAATGAGAATATTCGGGGAACAAGGAAGAGTGCTTCGAGGCCAAGCACGTCATAGGCGACATCGGTAATATCCTTAGACCCCGTTCTTAAACCAACGATTCCTGTAGCGAGCGATCAGAGTGGTTCTCTGAGGAGTCTCTCCTCTCAGCATTACTCACTTAAGGTGAAGAATGCCACACCAACGAATACGATGCTCTAATGAAGGATTAGCATACTAAAAATTGGTAGGTAAACGAGATGAATGCATACAATATCCCAAGTCCACCAAAAGTCTGATGCATAGAAGCTAACTTGACCTGCGTCGTAGAAGTCTCCAAACTCATCGTAAGCGAAGCCGGCAATCCAGACATAAAGAAGGATTTCCAAAATCGTCACCTTTTCCTGGTTCCTATGAACAAGAACTGCGTAATAAAGCACAAGAAAGATGGCAAAATAGATGGTTTCGAATATTTTGAGATAGCGAGGAACCCGAAGCCTACAGACTAAAAACAAAATTAGTACGCGACGCTGATGCCTTTCGAATTAAGTGCCGTAAATAGCGAAGAACAAGGCGGGGTGGTCATTGACATACACGGATCGGCACGCCGTCGATTGTACAACATTGGCCTCTTGACTGAATTGACACTGAGTGTCTCCCAAAACACGATGTCACCCTACTCTATTAGAACGCGATTCGGTGCAAGTCTTCAAGCTTACACTTACTCGCCATAAGCCGTTGATGACCCTCTGCACCGCTCGTTGCTTGAGGAACTTCTTTGCGCAAGAGACAATCGCAATCTCTAGGGTGTTTAGGTTCTCGAATTGCGAGGTAAAGTCGGTAGAGCGGGCGTTAGTCGCAGCAGTACCATCATTGACGGTGTCTGTTCCAAAGTAGTCACCGCGTACCGATGTGAGAAGAGGAGTCCGTTCGGTGGACTGACTACCCGTGTTATGGCCATTTTGTTGCACAAAGGATCCGCTCTCTGTATCTGGTGGACTAGGTGACGGCCTCGGTGGAAGTTCGTAGAGAAGAAAATCGATTACCTCTCTTTCCTTCAAGTTTGTTAAAAATTTCCATGCAACGAATTCGCACGCATATCCTCTGGCTTCGTTGACCCCTGGTTCATCACTCGCCTCCTCGTGTGCAGCAAAATAGCCTTTCAATGCACTAGGTCCAGTCAGCGACAGTTTTCAGGTATGCATGCATAGCTGAAGGCGAAGGTGACGTTAGAGGTGAGACGCACAGCAGGGCGGAAACAATGGCAGGATGATGAACAGAGTCTGAAAGGTAAACAATCAGAGGTGAGAGAACCCGGCCAGTGGACAGTCTGCGCAACTCCTCGAATGTGAAAGGCAGCGTGATAGCTTCGACAAAATAGCTGAAGTCACTGTTAAGTTCAAGTTCACTCACGCGAAGCTCAAGGGAGAATACAAGGAGAGCTTCCGGGTCAGCACGCCAAAGTCATCCTCATCCAGAATCTCGGGAAGGTCAGGCCCTTGTGCAGAGGGCCGCGAGATTGACGACGCTGCCATTGATTGACCTGTCTTTGGCAATCGAAAGGTCGATATTATCTCATTGAAGAAATGAAAATGAAAATGAAAGCCAATCCTATGAACAGTGCAATGGACTTGAAGTGGAGTGGGTCGTGTGGCAGGTCGCGTCATACGTGCTAGCGCCACGGGTATTACATAATCGAGCGATCACTTAAAACATGGGACCACCTAACTCATGCCATTCATTTCGTCCTTAAGTCTACTGTGTCACACTGCTACTTTTCTCGAGACCTCCCAACTTGCCAGTACAGGTTATGGCCGACGATGAGAACTTTTCAGGCAACCATCTTCGGTTGGCCTCATTCCTTCGCGTTGTTGAGAGAATGCCACAACGCCCCTCGCGTTTTCTGCGACATGTACAAGACACTATTCATCCAAATGTCGGCGAGCTGGAGTCACCTGAACCTCCTGGTGTGACCGAAAATATTGATGTGACACAAGCTTCCAGTCATCTTAACACGCAAAAGGGGAAGAAAGCCCAGTCAGAGTCCCATCTCTGCGCTACTGTGGCGCCAGAGAATCCATCTGAAGGTCTCACGCATGACATCTCTGAAGTCTCAATGGTAGAAGCCAATCAAGCCGCGAGTGTACCAATAGCTGAAAGTGCGACTCGCAAGATCCTCCCAATTGTGAACTCTCATCAAACATCGCGGATTACTCATTCCCAAAAAGCCAAAGCCAAAGCTAAAGGATCCCCTAGAAAATCTCAAATTCCCCCAAGGACTCAAAAACAACGCATGGCTCTCCCTGTACTTGCACTGGTGCGCACTAGGACTCAAGATGGTTTCCCAACGCCGGGTGTAAGGGGTTACTATCACTGCAAGATTTGCTTATTTTGATCGAAACTAACCATCAATTAATTCAGGACTCAGACCCTGCCCTTGCTAGCCGCATCACACAGATTGATCCCATTGAGGAGAGCCAAATTATGCTCTCAGCCGATTTGACATCACAGCGGCGGATGCTCGAAACAGGTCAGAATCAAGCTCAACGTAATAGATCACCACACCGCTACATGAAAGCATCTCGGACCACTGACAATCGCTCAATTGTGGCGAAAAGAAGCTCTACGAAGCCGTCCCAGAAAATGGTACGGTCTCAAGCTCAAGGCAGCAACAAATGTATCCAACAGTCATGGCCCGGTCTCATTAGTGTATCCGATGGTTTCTCAGCCGAAGAACTCACCTTTTCTGCAAAGCCACCCAAAAAAAGAGCCGTTGTTCGGAAACAGAAGAATGCGCCTGCCGAACGTGGTTTACATTTACAATTAGTACTTGGCTTCCTTCCATTTCCACCAGCTCAGGCGGTCACCCCTATGATTGCCTCGAGGCCCGCTAGTGTTGAGAATGCCCCACAGACTCAACAAGCCTCTAAAGACGACAGGACGAGTGTTATATCATCTGAAACATTCGATTTCGCGCAGCGTCCGCCTCAAATGGAGTCACGAGGAGACGTTCAAGACCAGAGTTGTGGTGCAGTTGAATTGATCAGCCAACAGCTACGTAATGTCACAGCACCTGCCAGAGACAAATCTGAAACCTCTCAGTCGGAGGAGGATGTACAAGACCATGAAGCGGGCAATCAGGGGAATGATGTTGATACAGACGGTGACAGCCATTCATCACATTATAATGAGGATTCAACTCACATTTCTACCCAAATTGAAGAGCCTAGATATTTCGAACACGCCATGTATGACGTTGATAGAGAGAGGTCTAGGGACGAACACTTTTGGGCGCAGTATGGTGGTGCAAATATCTAAGGATATTCAGTGACAGGAACGACAAGCTAGCATATGAGATGTGTTAACAGTTTATAAGAAGGAAGAAATAAGTTCTCCAGTTGTTTTCGATGTATTCTAATTGACCACATGTAATTGAAGAAAGTATAATATGGGCCCACAATGTCAAATTTATATGAAAGCATCTCAACATTAGCTTGGAATGTTATCGAAATACTAAAGGAATAATTAACACAAAAGCCAAACATAGTTTTTCATATCACCGACCCTTTGATGTTTTCTATTTGTATACTCATTTTCGACGCAGGTTCGTTCATGGAAAAACAATATAGTACTCAAAGTTTATAAACAAATACGGCGCAGGAGAAAGGCACATTCTCGAAAATTAAATAGCAACTCTAATAGCGCATAGGTCTGAAAGAAGCGCTTGTATACGCAATTCTGGAACAGGTTCATCTTTAGAAGATATTATCCAGAGGTAGACACCGGGTTTTGCGAGCACACATTCACAATCTCATAGACATTAGTTTCCTCACATGGCAGGAGAAGGTATATCTCTTTTTCCTGGAACAGAAGGTTTATGCGTTTGACGTAGCCCATATTGAGCGTCTAAATTTAAATTTTTTCGGAACTGCAACGAAATGCATGGTTTATGCGTTCTCTATAAACATTGCTGTAATCTCCGAGGAAGTTTGAATCGATGCTCTATACTTTGACCCGAGATCTAGTTCTCCCGTCCCACAGCATCTCTTTCACCTTGAGTACTCTACGGTATATCCACACCCGATACCTCGACCTAGAAGTTCTCCACATCCACGGTTCCCCCTTCTTTCAACACGCTGTATATCTTCTCCCACAACTCACTCCGCTCACCAACATGATACGTCAGACTCGCATCCTGCATCCCTGCGTCGGAACCACCGGCCATATTTTCCAGCTGCGAGATAATGTTCCCTAGGCCGAGGGCTTTACCTGTTGCTTGAGTGGCGCCGGCTTCTAGAGCGACGTGTACGATATGGATGTGGAAATGGTAGTATGTGGGTTGATCTAACCAGTAATCAGCCACAGGAGAACAAAAAGAAGAAAACCCACAAACTTACAATGCACATACAACTTCAACTGATCCCTCTCCACCTCGGGATACAGCTTCACCGTCGCCTCCACCATCTTCTCCTGCATATGCCTCACCCACCCTACCATCCCCTTCTTCAAATCCCTCACACTCCAAATATCCCTCCTCTCCACTATCCCCAACAAATGCAACGCACTCTCCGTCTTGCGATCCCAATTCAAATCCGGAAGCAATAAGAAGCCTTCGTCACCATGTTCTCGGTACATGACATCTTCTTGCTCCTTGCGCCCCTCAATGATATTATATACCCAATTCAAGGCACCTTTTTTGCGTTGCGCTTGCATATACGGCCGCACATACCGCGCATATATTTCCGGTGTCTCATTTACGACTCGTAAACCTTGGGATGAGTACTTTTTAATATGTTTCTCCGTGCATGGGTAGATGAGGTTGATCTTGAAATCGGGTGGCTGTTCTACGCTTTCATCGCTGCTGCGACCTGAGTTGGCTAGGAACCAAGAGTAAATGTCGTTGGCGCCTAGGTTCTTGATTTTACTGAGCGAGGTTGGAAAGCTGGTTAGGTGCGCTGCGTCGGTTGCGAAGGCGGCGCGCTCGGCGATGAGAAGTGCGGGTTCGGTGTTGATGGTGCCTAAGAGTGATATCCGCCGGCCAGCTTGGTCCTGGTTGAGGAGTCTTGTGAGCTGGAATTTGGGGATCAGAGACTCCACATGAGCAGCGATTTCAGGCGGTGTTGTGGACGTCATGGCGGTGTGGAAATGATGAGACACGGGGCGTTGCCGGTAACTTGTTCTCTGGAGAATAAGTGATTGAGCAGTAGAAGCATGTATATGGAGGGAAATGGAAGCTATGTGTGTAGATCAAGCATTGGTTCGATTGACTGGCCTTCAGTCACTCTATACACACACTCTAAATTTCAGCGAGCTCGCACAGGTCGATATTCGAATATCTACCCCACCAAAGATTCTCAAGTGAGGCAATACAAGTCATTACATGCGGGGTTGTTAAAAATAAGCAGACTTAACTCACAGTTTGTTAGCCTGGAATTTCGACGACAAGAGTGTTCTGAGTGATTTGGAAAGACACGTGCTGTCGCGATAGGCGCCTGAAGACGCGTTTCCTAGCCAACAAAATGGCATCGGTTCTTAAGAGTGCCAAGGCTTTAATGAGATCACCCCAGATCAACTCTCACTTCACCTCAACAATCTAGTCCTCCTACCGGTATCCTAACCGTCCATTTTCTTGATTATCTAGACGCAGTATAGACTGCACACTTCCTACGATATGCCTCCTCGACGACGTGCATCGGGTCCGGGCGCCAAATCGCAGCAATCAACGCTCGCTTTCCACGGCGCAGCGAACAGAGTAACAAAGGCGGGCACACGAGCGCAGAATGCGAAGAACATTGTTTCCGAGACAGCGACAAAGGCCCGCAAGCCGGATGTAGTAGCAGTCCTCCCGGCGGAGAAAGAGGTAGTGGAGGAAGAAGCTGAGCCCACGACCGCCGAGGCAGCAATTATCGATCAGACCGAGAAGGAGATTTCTACGATACAGCAGGCAAATAGTACGCCTGAGGAGGATGAAGCTCGCAAAGTCACAGCTACGAGAATCAAAAGGTATTGGGATAGCAAAGAAAAGGAGCGGGTAGCGCCTCGACTGCACCAACAAGACTTGACTCTGCATGAGAAGATCCTGCGAGAGTGGGATATGAGCGGACAATACGGAGTAAGTTTGATCTTGGTCCATAGAATCGAAGCGGGCGGAATGCCGCCCTTGACCGTGCCTGTCTTAAAACACTGAAGCTGAACGGCGTGTGCTAACTTTGGCGTGTGCGCTATTCAGCCTTGTACCGGCATCGCTCGATTGAAGCGGTGGAAGCGTGCGCATAGACTCGATCTCGATCCGCCAATTGAGGTGTTGGCGGTTTTGCTCAAGGAGCTGGACAGCGACAAGGACAAAGTGGTCGTGCAGCGGTCGCATGTAGATGAGCTGCTGAATTCGCGTTCGGAGACACTGGATGAGTAGGCCTGGTAGTTAAGGCATAGGGAAGGTTTCCCGGCCTGCAAAGGTGACTGTGTACTGGTCTAAGGGTTGTTAAGAAAGGAAGAAGGTGCAGGAATATATTTATTGGCGGTAAGGGTCTCCGCGCTACCTATGGCACGGAAGCGAATAACCAGACGGACGGAGTTGTGTGCATGGAGTTTTGGCGTTTTGGGAAGGGGCAGATCAGTTTCATCGTCCTTGGGGCCGGCGAGGCTGACGGCGTACATCAGGGTGTGTTATGATGCCTGCGAGCAGAAAAGCCGGATAACAATCAAGTCTTAAGCTTTTTAATCGAAGAGTGTCTTTATTCCATTTGTAGACGAGGAGACTGATTGGGCTATGGGCGAGGTGCCAAACCAACGCTGGACCCGTTAACAGTGGGTTGTGTATGCTATAGGCTGGAATGAGAAGCGAAGTTAAAAAGGATCAGTAAGTCAGTGTTGTATATAGCTGGACAAGTGCATGAACTATTAAAGTTACTTTTCAACACACTCGAAGGTATGCCCAAAATCCGGTTGTGACCGGATGATCAACCCACCGCCGGTAACTGTCTCCAGAGTGTTAAGGGTTAGGGTTATCAAGATCCGATTAATGTGAGAATGAAAAGATACATGTCCATCGGCTTTACATTGCGGACGCGAAGTCTGTCTACGAATGCACAATATGCCGTGAGGAGGTGCGTGGGTTGTTCGTGGCTACATGATGCCACACGCCTCGCCGATTCTGTTACGAATGCATCGTAGCATTGTAAGCTTTTATGCCAAACCATGGATATCAAAGAGAGACGCTAATTATATTAAAGAATAGATCGGGGCGACAAAGAGCCTGCTGTACTCGCTGGAGAATACTAAGAACAACTAAAGAATGTGGTGTATTCTTCGTATCGGATCGGTCTCGATGCTCAAAGTATCAGTCGATATGCCTGTACATAGGGACTACATACTTACCAACTCATAGCTCTTCAGTGTCCTTGCCAAGAAGACATTTCACGAATCGAGAACTCCGCTCGACCGCCGAAACGGCCAATTGGATTGGGGGGAGTAGCAAGACCGCAATTTTCACCAGGAAAGTATTAGACGGAGGCGATAACGCGGAGGGTCTCAAATGCCTTAGGCAGGTTGAAACGTGCGATAAGACAGCGAATTATATCGATATCTAGTTTAGAATTCAACACCAGACCCTACGTGTTGTTGTTGTTGTTGTGGTGGTGGTGGTGGTGGTGGTGGTGGTGGTGGTGGTGGTGGTGGTGGCAAATATAACAGATATTATTGTCAACATTGGCGCTGCCCGGCTGCCCGTACTTCTCGAGCAATTCGAAATCGATATCTCCTCCCGCCACCCGCTCTTTAGCTGCCGAGGTGAAGTACTTGTATGGAGTCAACGCACTGAAGATGCGGGGCTCCAGGATGCAGATGTACTGGTACACATGGTTTCAACCGAGCTCTGAGTGAGGGACAACTCAGAAATCAAATCGAGAAGTTTTTGAGGCGGATTCGTTTCTCAAACTTCACATTTGTATACAAAATACAAAGTCGGGAGGGCCTTGAGGAGCGGGCTCAAACGGAAAATAGCCTACCATTGAGATAGTTTTGTAAATTGACTTAGACATAAATATGAGCATACTGCAGTTAGAAACATGGGTTTTCTGCTCTTCTTCGCCGTATTATTTGCCTTAGTCGTGAAGAGTACGTTAAGAACCATAGTGTTTCTTTTGGTTTCTTTTTATTTTCGACGCTAAGAGGCATTCCTACTATGGTAATGTGATACTATGATATAATAGGTAAAGTTTAGGATGTACATTCCGGAGCAGTGCCCGTTTTTATTCCATCTCACTACTTCATCATATGACCCAGGTTAGCCACTGTTTCTCGCTTTCGCATAAACCTTCCGAAACTTGTCATCTCAAAAGTGGTGCCGACGTGATGAGTAACCCAGATTTCGCCCTCGGTCTTGTTGTAACAGCACAATTTCCATCCTCACCCCTCCTTGCCAGCCGCTGGAACTCGCGTTGTCGTTTGTAGTATATGGATGCCCGCTTTTGCGTCACGACAAACCTAAGCGATGAAATCAGCCAGCGTCTTTTTAGTGTTTAAAGCAGGTCTTAGAATGATAAAGTGACGCACCGCTAACTAGAGCCTTAGTGGAAGCGACTGGCGTGCATGGAGGGATGACTTGTGATTATTTAGACTTAAAGCACTAGTTAGGTTGGTTTGTTCGACGTGGTCTGCAGATCTGCGTTCATTTATTGCCACAACAAGAAACTACTATTTACTTAGTTCAACGACAGCTTTTATAAGTGTACATGAAGGGGTATGTATTGATCTGAAGGGTGCTGCAGTGAAAAATGTTGAGGGCAAACCCAATTAAGACGAGACAATTGTGCAATGAAATGTAGCGGCGACGTTGGATTTGGGTGTGTATATCGTACCAAAACGGAAAGGAAGTTGGACAGTGGATCGAGATGGAGACAGTGGGTTGGCGGGACTGGTTGGCGGGGCGCACAGATGCATGTACTTGTACGACATGGTAGGGAATGGGGCCACGCTAAGAATTGTCAGAGTGACACAGACACTCAAGCCAGCCTGGTGGTTCAAGAGTGTTGTTGAGTGAAGAGCCATTGACAGCGGATTGCAGCGGAGCGCAGCAGAAGCATTGATGGGTTTGTTTGAAGATATGCGCCTGAGACGAGAGCGTTATGATGCCCTTGTGAATCTTTGACGACGGCTGCAACGGCTGAAGTCAGCGTGGTTGAGAGATCGACGGCGGCCGGGTGGAGCTCTGGGCCATTGTGCTTGGGAGGGGGCCACTGAGCAAGGTGGCGAATGATTGTACAAGCATGGCTCAGGCGTGAGCGGGTGCTTGTGTTGTGTGGGGTTAACCGAGACCGAGACTGACTGGTCAGCGAAGCCTGAGAGCGACGAGCGACGAGCGACTGACTTTGACAGCCATGTTCATTCATGTCGCAGCTAAAACATGCTACAAGTAGCGTCTAGTCGTCGCAGCGGACTCGGCGCCGTCAAGGACTTTGCTCCAAGGGGAATTTCCACGCATGTTGAGGCCCACTTTGCCCACCTTTGCCCACCTTTGGAGCTAGTAGATACGTGGATAGTAGATGCGTACGTAGATAGTAGTAGATACGTCCGTACATATTGTACTCTATATATAAGTTCAGTATCTAAATTGCTCGCTCCTCTGCTGCTGGTTGGAATTTGTGCGCTGCCACCACTACGCCCACCATCGAAGCGCCTGGTCTTAGCATGTCCAGAGAAACCACCATTGCATTGAGTATCCCAGCCAACCGGAGCCCGGCAAGGCAACAAGCGTGCAGGTGGCTGCAGCTTCCTCCACCAGTCCAAACCCTAGCCCATGAATGAAAACGGCGCCTTGTTCTATTGTGCTATGTGCTGGGGTGCTGCGGGTGCAAGGCCTAGGTTAAGATAGCGGGCGTCCAGTAAGGACGTCCAACACATTCCGCTGCCGTCTCTAGATTTGGTGTCACCATCGCCCCTCCATCTCGACTTTTCTTCTTCTTCGCTTCTTCGCTTCTTCATTCTTCCATCCTTCCATCTTACCATCTTGCCATCTATTGCCAATTCAACTCCAATATCCTCCGCCCCAGTGACCATGCCCGCCGCCGCCGCCCTTTAGATCCCCACGCCTTTGCCCTCGAGGGCCGTCCCGAGCATCAACTACTCCTGCTGCCACTGCTAGCGTTATCCTTCTCCGACACTCGTGCTGCTGATCAACTCAGCGCCCCCTTTATCGAGTCGACATTGTGAACCATCAATTCGTCCGTCTGCGCCTAGCTTCCCCGTCCGTTCAATCGGTTTGTCTCTCCTGGAGGCTACATTGCTGCCGCTGTTGCTGCTGCTACCACCCTCGCTCATAATCTCTCTCACTCCACGCGCCACTACCCCGCATTCCCCCCAGATAGCCAGACCCAACCAGCAACGCAACACATTCCGCCCTTCATCTCGACTTTTCTTCTTCTTTTTCGCTTCTTCATTCTTCAATCCGTCCTTGCTCTTGCCATTGCCCTCCTCCTCCTCCTCCTTCTCCTCGCCATGGCCGCTGTATGCGCGCCGCCTTTCCGATCGTCGACACCTCCGCTACTCAACACTTCTTCTCGCGGCACTCCTGTTGCCGTCCCTAACAAACACATTCCAATATGCTCGCCCGGAGGCCTGCCAGCAACGCCGCCATCATCTCCTCCGACCAAGGAAAGCCTCATTGAAACGTCTTCCATCACTTATCCACCACATGCCTATTGTGCTCAATTCTCAGACGATCCACCGTTATATACAATTACTGCGCAACGTCTCTCGCAGGCTATGGATCATCTAGCAACTCAGCCACTTCCGCACCCTGAGCAAGTCTTTCCTTGGTTGCATGGCCTCCATGCCGACAACCAGATTCAACTTGCTTTCTTTACTTCACGGCGAAGGAGCAGCCGCAAAATTCCTAGGTGTATTCGCGGCCTCACAATCGTCAAGATGGGAGGAGACTTGTCCAACGCAAAACTAAAAGGCGCAATTGCGCCCGACGAGCTGCTACCATCAGGAAGTTCCACAGACGATCACAACCAATTCTTAGAATGCGACCCCAAAGATGGTTTCTCCGTCCGCAACTTTCAGATTCAAGCGTGTAAATTAGCCATGGTGTCAGATATTATCGTTTATGGGGACGATAAGACAGACCCTAGCGGAACCATTGCTCTAGCGAAACGGATCTCCAGAGCGCAGAGGCAGTATGAAGCGAGAAACGGATTTCCACGGTGCCTGTTCAATACATTCATGCTATCTGGTAAGCACCATAAAGTGCCGCTTAACTTTCCCCCCACTTTCTATATCGGATGCTGACGGAAGCGCGAATAGATTCCTTCAATTATGTACAAGCGAAGCATCCGGAACTGATCGCCATCGATACGACTGGCGCCATGACCGGCAGCGTTGTCGATTTCTGTGAGTTTTAGTCACTATGTTCGCCACTATGGATCATCGCTAATTACAGCCTTTAGTCTATTGGGAGCGTTATGAGATGTGTGCAATGTCGCAAGCCTCTGAAATCAGCAAGAATGTCTTCTTGGGGCCTTCGCCTGACCCTACTCTTGGTGCAGGCAGTTCGAGTGAAACTGCATACGACATTCTCATTGAAGCAAGCGATCTCGCACATGTGCCAGAATCCCGTTCATTGAGGGCTTTCCGTATGGCGCTGGAGAAAGTGGAGCGCAAGTCTCCTTTGCACATGGAATTTCCTTCTTCTGGAAGCATCATGCCGCCTACTTGGTCGCATGCCGAAGTGGATGGTCTCATGGAAACTTGCAAATGGATGTACGAACTAGCCAATCCTCAAGAACTGAGGCGATCCAAGCGACGGAGGAGCGACGAGGATGAGGCGATTGAGTTGGACGATATAGCTCAACCACGCAAGTTCTTGATTCATTGCACTGATGGCTATACCGAGACTACTCTTCTCGCGCTGGCATACTTTATGTATGCTGAAGGCCTTCCAGCGCATGATGCCTGGGTGCAGTTGCATCGAGCCAAGGGACGCAATTTCTTTGCTTATCCCTCTGACGTTGCATTGCTGACTTCAATCCAACCCCGCATCCTCCAAGAATCGCCCCGCTTCAAGAGCAGCATCTTTGATATTTCTGAGCCGCAATGGCTTTCGCGAATCGATGGCAGTTTACCTAGCAGGATCCTTCCGTACATGTACCTGGGCAATCTAGGCCATGCAAACAACCCAGAACTACTTCGTGAACTGGGCATCACACGCATCCTCAGTGTTGGAGAGACACTCACTTGGCCCGATGATGTGAAGAAGAAGCTCAACTGGTCTAGCGAGAATCTTTTGGCTTTAGACCGTGTCCAGGATAATGGTGTTGATCCACTATGGGACGAGTTTGATCGTTGTCTCAAATTTATTGGTACGATTTACTGTATGTTTCAGTTGCTCAACTGCTAATCCTATCACAGAAGCAGGAAAATTAGATGGAGGAGCAACACTTGTACATTGCCGAGTTGGAGTCTCTCGTTCAGCGACAATTTGCATAGCAGAAGTCATGAACGAGCTAGGTCTTTCCTTTCCTCGCGCGTAGTATGTCGCACTTTCCAACTGAACACTTCTTACTACTGACACCACTGACCAGTTGCTTTGTCCGCGCCCGACGCCTTAATGTCATCATCCAGCCACATCTTCGCTTCACATACGAATTATTGAAATGGGAAGAATTTCAGCGTCAGCGCCGCAACGAGCCGCTTCGCCGCGAGCTGGAGTGGGCCACCATTGCGCGCGAGATTGCGCTTATGAATAAGCCCTACTCCAAATAATGCAAAACCATCACTTCTACAGGTTTTCTTATATATACTCGACATATATAAGTACAAGGGACAGGGCCCTTTTATATGAATTTACGACGGAACGAAAACTTATTATACAACGAAACGATTAAGGGATAGTACAGAAGGGATCTGTACACGTGTGTTACTGAGTCTTTTTGCTTCTTCAGCCAATGGGGCCTCGATATCTGCGCTTGTAATGACATTCAACCAAACCAACGGGGACGAACGACTTGAGTTGCGGTTGTCTACTTCACGGGCGTTCGGATATCTGGATCGGTCTCATAAGAATCTCTCTAAAAGGTTGGTGGTAAAACCTTTCAGATTTTCGAAACCTGCCTATATGGCGAGTACATTTGCCCTTGCTGCGGCTTGTATTCCGCATTTCTGGGCTGTTTTTTTTTCTGTTTTTTTCTGCTTTTGTTGCTTTTCGACTTTCTGTTCCAATGTTTCGCATCTCGTCTCGTCTCGGATTCCCGCTTTTGTGTTTTTGTGTAACCGCTGGATCGGAGGGTGTCACTTCCTGGCATCATGTTTTGTTTTTTCTGTTCCATTCCATTAGCATCGTTCGGATAGGATGCGGATCGGGCCTTTGCTTTAGCCAGCTGGATATCTTCCATTTTTTTTCTTCTCTGGATGCGGTCATGGCCTACCATATCCTCTGTGTTTCTACGGGAAGAGCGACAACATCAATGCGCTGCATTCGATACTATATGATACGATATTATGGGTCTTTTTAATACATCAGCCAGTCCTTTCCTCGACGGTACTTTTAGTTTATTTAGTCTTTGTTTCTTTTCTTCTATATGTGTTACTCATCTTCTATGAGATGTATAGGTCGTTGCACCTGTTGTTCTCATCGTCTCCTTTCTCTTGTCTTCTCGTTGTTTATCTCCGAGGTACATACAGGAATGGGCTGAATGCATCAGAGAAGAGCAACTGGAAATGATTAACGAGCACGCACAATACTATGGGAAACGCAATCGGAACTGGTGTTGATGGGACTTTTTTTGCTCTTCTTTTTATATACGTGTGGCGTGTATACCCTATAGTCTAGCCTTGAGAAGAAATGATTAAGGAACCACGCCTACGTACACATATCCTTCTACTACCGTCACACTGTGATACCCTGTGATTGTATATACATTTATTCATTTTACCTTTCACATACGACCATAGGACACCGAAAGCAAGGCTTGCCGTCCGCTCAACCAATTTGACTGCATACGACCAGGTTTCTAATTGGCTATGTTGAAACCCGTCCTCTGTATGCTAGTACGGGGAACCTAAGCCTAATCAGGCAGTGCGAACTACACCAGCCTGACTCGCGTTTTACAGCTCATACTGCTTTACTAGATAATGGCGAGCGGGCATTTCGTTCGCACGGGAAGTTAGAAACCGCGATTCGTAGACCTTGGGGGACATTTTACCGTTTTCTCTCTTAACCCGTACTAACTTCTAGCGCGCGCGTAAACCGGGACCATATTCAAGGGTCTTAGAAGAGGATATCAAGATGCAGTTCCCAGAACTATGTACAGTAATCCAGCCCGTAGGACGGCCAGGGCATTTAGATCTATGCCCCCTACACGATTTCTACAAGGCTGCGGGAATCCGCGGGGTAAAAATAATAAACGGGGGTCCTGTGTAATGTACTTATCAACTTCAGTCCTAGCGGTAGAACGCAGCAAGATCGTTTGTATCTTCCAAAGAACACGAATCATTTGGGCTCTTTGTCAAAACCGCAGGAGTGAGCAGAGTTGTACGTCCTACAGTTTGCCCCTCGTCGTTATCCAGTATTCAAATTTGATGAGAGTATTTTATATAGTTGTCACGGGACTGCCTTGCCGCAGCTGAAGCCGAAGAAACGGTATGCTAAGTGGGGAGTGGTGTAGACTTTTCACTAACATTGATAATCTATCTATACCAAACAGTTCTCAGTGCACCCTGGTCTGAACCCACATTTCCTTCTCTGCTCTTATTCGGAGCCAAATCTACAAAGGTATTTTGGCCACTCCAGCCTTGCGTCAGCTCAACATTGCTGTTCTGCGTTACGTGCGTATGCTGATCGTGGTCAGACGCTCCGCTATTCGACCCATAGCTGCGCTGCGAAGACTGCAAAGTTGTACGCAGCTGATTCAAGATAGTGAATTCCATGCGCAGTTTAATGCCATAGACGCACGGCTTGTAGTGACCCTGGACGTAGAAAAGGCTGGAGTAGCAGAGTCCGACCAGGCTAATGTCGAGACAGATGATGAAGATGTTGATTAGGATAAGATAGTGGAGCACGCGACGGCACGGATCTGCATCTTTATGCAGCGGGGCGACTCTCTGGAGGTGAATTCGCGTTTCGCGGATGTAGAGCAGGGAGAGGAATGTCTCCTGGGCGAAGAAGACGGCTAGTTGGATCTTGTCCCAGGTGAGGTTCACTTTTGCGAGCTTGGATACTAGTACTGATTGCTGATGGCTAGTTAGCAAATGAACATGCGCATTTTTATTGAGAATAGAGGAGGGCAAGCTCACAGCAAGCACTCCGAGAACCACAGTTGGGAGGGAGAAGGTGATGGTGTTGAAGAGGACCAAGTACAGCACCCAGCGTAGCCTCGCCGGCTGTAAGAATAGATGCAGCCTTGAGTATAGAATAAAGGATTGCGGGATAACGAGGATCCACCAACTGAGATAGATGACAGTGATGGAGCCCGGTGTCGCTTTCCATATACCGAAGTTGACGAGCAGAATGACTAATGGCTGGGTGAGGACGCCCCACGAGCACAACAACACGCTCCAGAAATAAAGGCCAAAGCGACGGTTATTATTTGTGGAGAAGCACAGGCGAACGTTTAGCTCGACGGCAATGTACCAGGAGATGCCAGCAAAGGCAGCCGTGATCATCGCCGTGGGCAGGTCCTCTCTGAGACCAGCCATGGGGGAGTGAATAGTGGGGAGCAGTAGTGGAAGCAGGAACAGAGGAAAACGAATGCATAAGGAAAGCAATGTAAATAAAGGTGTGGATAGGATAAGTAGTCTTGGATTTATTATCCTCGACGTTGACTGACCATGATCGGTACTGCTTACTGCTTACTGGTCCCTCGCTGCTGTGTAATGTCTGTCTACCAATCCTCTGCTAGACACTTTTCGAGCAGCTGCAGACAGTTGTACTACCTTTACCTACGGTACCACCTACTTATCTATATAAATTACCCATGCACATGCACATGCACATGCACGCGCACAAGACAACACAAGACAACACAAGTACAAGGGCACAAGCTCACCTTTGTGTCCCCAACCCTAAACTCCCAACCCTCGTCCCTCAACCACCCAGCATTACCTATCATACCCAAGGTGATACGCTGCTCGTCCCTCGTCACTCACCCACACCCTGTATCCCCGCACACCAGGCAGGCGATGCATTGCTCATCGCTATACATAGTCCTCTCGTTGCTCCTCCTCCTCGCGGCATCACCTCGCACACCTCGCACACCTAGCACAACCGCAGCCATGGCCACCACAGCCAAACACGACGATAACGACCCCGCCAGCATCAATTCGCGCCCGGCCAGTGAAATCATCAAACAACTCAGCCTTGCGCCGCACCCCGAGAAAGGCTTCTTCAAGGAGACATTCCG
Source organism: Acrocalymma vagum (assembly GCA_028476805.1). Classification (NCBI taxonomy): domain Eukaryota; kingdom Fungi; phylum Ascomycota; class Dothideomycetes; order Pleosporales; family Acrocalymmaceae; genus Acrocalymma; species Acrocalymma vagum. The sequence continues at coordinate 168,748 of JAQGEP010000057.1, forward strand.
CGACACCGCCACCGACAGCAACAACCGCTCCTACAGCACCCAGATCTACTACTTGCTCGAAGGCAGCGACGACACCTCCCACTGGCATCGCGTCGACGCGACCGAAGTCTGGCACTACTACGCCGGCGCTCCATTGATACTTGAACTCGCCTACCCAACCGACGCCAATGCTTCTTGCTCCGACCCTCAGCTGAAGTACGACCTGGAGCAGAAAACCCTCGGCCAAGGAATCTTCTCGAACCAGGATCCGCAAGTCGTTATCGACAAGCATGTTTGGCAGCGTGCGAGAAGCCTGGGAGCCTGGACCTTGGTGGGATGCACAGTCGCACCAGCCTTCCTGGAAAGCGGGTTCGAGTTGGCACCACCTGGCTGGGAGCCTAACCAGTGAATGGCGCAGAGCTTGAGGCGCCATATGCTGAATTACTTTCATGATGGCGTTGCTGGTCATCAATGACGAATGAAGGAAGTGACAGGCATCAATGGTAACTACCTTCTATGCCCGCAGGCTGCTGAGTATCGTGTTCCTGTGCTTTGGGGTTGGATACCTCATGTGGGCTGTGGAGGAACTTACTGGAATTACCCAAGGCATCATATATGCGCGGCATTGAGTTAGTTTTGAGTGAACCAATGCGTGATGGCAATCTTTCCAGATGCCTCAGAATTACTACGTGCCTGTTAGTGCGAACGTTATTTGGTTCCAAACACTGCGCTCCCGTCGCTATGTCACGACCGAGTACGATCATAGGATTTGAGCGTGTTGCTGTTCATCGAGCCTTGCCTGGCCACTTCGTGTTGCTTTTTGTATTGACAAGATCCATGAGCAGTTTAAGGGCGAACTTGGGGAACCTAAAAACCTTTTAATACTGCCATCGTGTAGTAAAACAGCATGGACGACAAACCTAGGAGCTAGACTCTTGTAGTCTGTATTGCCCGGTTAGGCTTCATTCCCTTCCTTGGCACAGTTACCTGGTCCCAAGATACTGTGAAATCTAAACAAAACCTGGTTGAACTGGAGAAAGAATACAAGGCTTCCCGTCCGCTCAGCCATATTTAAGCAGTGTACCGTCGGATTAGTAGTTAAGTGGGTGATCATTAGCGAATCCCCATTGTTGTATGTCTTTCTTTTCTTTTTTTTGGCTGACAATCCTCGCGTAGTGGTGGTTTGATGCTCATCATCCAAAGAGGGCTGACGTAGTTTATCAGTAAGCCGCAACCGTGCGTATATGTTGCTGCTCACAGAGCGGAGGAGAGGGGGTTTTAGTGGATACGAAAGACGTGGAAGGATTCCTATTTTGGACGCGATCGAGATGGACTATGCAGTTATGTATATCTTCACCTTTTAGAGACTTCGTGTTGTGCATTTGGTGTGGATGGGCGTGAGCGTTCCCCGCTTTGGCGCCTGATGATAGTTGGCTGGAGTGAGAGTGTTTAGGCATACTGCATGGTCTTTTGCAGCTTTTGCATATTCATCGGAGCGACCATACTTAGCACCCCCAAACCAAACAGTCTCTTGAAAATACACCCAAATTCATGTTCCTCTTCCTGGCCATATTACTACCCCGATTCGCATACGGTGTATTCGGTTGCCTATTTCTCTTTGCATAGGGAAAAGTTAATGAGCGAGTAGCTATGGATAGGTAGTGCTTCTTACATGACAAGAAAAAAAAAGAAGAAATAGGGAATTAAAAGCGCTAAAGGCAACCGAAGTTCTCCATAAAATCCAAGTATTAGTGGCCAGATACACACCTTGAATGGTTCCAACGTCCCCATCTTATCGCTAATGGGGCACACCTGCCCATATCCCACTATCCTTCTATTCTCCAAGATGTGAGAAACTGAAAACGAAGCCTTTTATCCATTTTCGTTATGTAAGCATTTCTAGCCTTGTAATCGAACTTTTCTCCCCTTAGTGGAGTGAGATGCTCACATGTGATGCGATGATCGTCAAGTTGTACAAAGACTGCCTAGGCTAGGCGCGCAGCGATATGCACACGACGAATTGAATCCTGTTTCCCTCTCTTTTGGGATAAAGTGGGCTTACGGCTTGCTTGGGTATTATGAATTTGTGGTTCTGGGAAGATCATAAAATAGTTCCCTGATCTTCCTTACGCCCTCTTTTTTCTTCTGTTGTTTCCTAGAGGGGGAAAGAACGCTGCTCGAGAGATTGCGCGTCTCGGTTTTCAAAGGCTCTGCATCGCTTCAAGTTCTCCTCGCTTTCCTTGGAACATTCAGCACGATGCGCTTGCGACTTTCTGGCCTGGTTGCTTGGCTCGTATTTGGTGCAGTCACTGTAGCTCATGGAACTACTGAAGATGTACAAGGAATTGTACAGGAGCTAGGAGCGAAGCTTTCCAAGGGCGCGAAAGTTTTTGGGAAAGGTGACGCTGAATTTGAAGCAAATAGTCAGAGGTGGCAGTACTGGAGCGCGCCGGATGTTCAGGCCATTGTGGATGTAATAGCTGAGGAGGATGTTATTGAGGTGGTGGGTACACCTTTCTTGTGCTCTTTTGAGGCACCTGTTGAGATAGGTCCCGAGCGAGCCCTGATGTGTTGCTTTTAATATGGCTTTTATTTTCTATATCTGATGTTAAATTGTTACAGATTCGGTATGCCACTCGCAACAACATCCCATTCTTCCCGCAAGTCAGCGGCCACGGCGCCGGAAAAAGTTACGCAAATATCAAGAAAGGCATTCAACTGAACATGCGCAGCATGAACAGTGTTTCCATCTCCGAAGACGGAACATACGCTACAGTTGGCGGAGGAATCAAAGGAAAAGAACTCACCGACGCATTATGGAAGCAAGGAAAACAAACTGGTACTCCTCAAACACCTTCCTTGTAAACAGTACCCCATGATACTAACATGTACACAAGTCACCGGGATATGCGAATATGTAGGCCTTGTCGGTGTCGCTCTCGGCGGCGGCCATGGTCTCTTACAAGGCCAACACGGTCTCCTGTCCGACCAAATCTTGTCTCTACGTCTCGTCCTTGCAAACACTTCTCTCATTACTGTATCACCAACGTCGCACTCTGAACTCTTCTGGGCGATGCAGGGCGCGGGGCACAATTTCGGTGTTGTTACGTCAATGCAATACCGCATCTACGACGTTGATTTCGACAATGGTAAAAACGTGTGGAGCTACGAGGCTTTGACTTATCCCGCTACGGCAAAGAATATACGGAGTGTGTATGAGATAGCAAAGGAACAGGTGGACACACAGCCAGAAGGATTTCTGCAATATGGGCTAGTTACTACGAACTCGAAGGTTTCGCTTGAGCCGATACTTATTCATCATGTGGTATATAACGGACACCTTGCCAATATCAGTCAGTATACAGCGCCGTACTGGAATTTGCGGCCGATTGCGACAGCGCAAGAAGAGGGGACGTATATTGATATGCCGAGATTCATCCAGGCTGAGGAGAATGGTATGGTTTGTCGGGCGCAGGAATTTATTCCTGGTGCTGGGGTAATTCGGATTCCTGTTGATGTGAAGACGTATCATTTCGATGCGTTGGTGAAAGCAGTGGAAGAATTTATTCGAGTGACGAGGGAGAAGCCGGTGTTTATGGGGAGCTTTTTTATGATTGAGCAATATAGCGTTCAGGGAGTGTTGAGGAAGGATGCTGAAAAGAGTGTTTTCCCTTCTAGAGAGGATCGGATTTTGCTGTGAGTATGACTCTGCTCAAGTCCTTGATCTTTGCACCACGAGAATTCGAGCATTATTGACATGAGATAATAGTGCTCCCACGCTCTTCTACCCCAGCTTCGACACTACAACCAATACTCACAAACACGAACTCGACGCCGAGGCTCTTCAAATCGCCACATTATTGCGGCAAATCATTATTGATGGCGCCAAAGACAATGGTGGCTTCCACTCTTACGTTAACTATGCACACGGCGGCGAGTCGCTAGCAAACGTGTACGGCAAGGGCAATCTGGAACGATTAAGAGAATTAAAGAAAGTATATGATCCAGAAAATTGGTTCAGGCATTATATGCCTATTGTTTCAGAGACCAGAAATGAGACGAAGGCCGATGTATCTAAGGAGAAGGACGGGATAGGAAGAGAAGCAGAGAGGGTAAGAGATGAACTTTAAGAGCAGATGGATTCGTTGACTCCATCGGGGTATAGGCCATATAGGCGACGACGGAAACTGTCTGATGATAGGACGTCAAATTCTAATTTTCAACAATTGACAGAGACATCGGATCTCAAGCTAGGTGCGAATACGTATGCTGTCCTGTCGCGGAAAAAGCGGGAGATAGCGATAAGCCACCAAATTGCTCTTAGACGTTCTTAAAGGCGTTCATATTTGAATTTATAGAAGCAAATAAAGTAAAGTATACCTTATTATAGCCATCTAAGCGTTACGTACATTGAATTGAACACATTCATGACGGAAAGGGTCAATTGACGTCAAGGCTGATTTCCTCGACGCTACAGGTATGCAATGAGGAACAAAAGAGGGAGCACTGAACCACCAACGCGCAAACCCTAACCACAAGAAGATAGACCATATATACAAAAGAAGTAAAAACAGTTATTGCGCATGCATTTCAACGGTAAGCATGAATCCTCTTCAACCCCCTTCAACTGGTCTCATATCATCAAAATCTCCTTTTTCTTCCTCCGTCTCCCCGACGACGCTTGATTGCGCGTTCGATTTCTCAGTCTTTCTCTCGAAGCTCCTCCCCATACCATTTCCATCTTTCTCTATACCCAAGAGGTCCTCCACGTCACTTTGACTCTCAGACTGCTCTATCTCATCCCCCAAACTAAACAGCATGTCCGTCGGCGCTGCAGTATCTTTTTTCGCCACATCACCCTCTTCTCTCCGTTTCTGAAACTCTCGCCTCCGATCCTCCTTCTCCATCTCTAGTCTCACCCGTGCCATTTCCGCCGTCACTTTAGCATTGTCGCTACTGGCACTTGTCCGCACACTTCGTCGCACGCGCTGGATATTCGGCAGCGAATTCATCTGATCTGTTGACCCGTGCGATGAATACGGATTGAAACTTCCCATCGATGTATCCATTGTTCCAGTACTGGCTCGCGTTCGACGATAATAGAACAGATCCTCGTCGCCGGCCACTGAACATGGCCAAAAGGATCCGATGAATGTACCATCGGTGTTTGGGATATGGCGCCAGGGTCGTTCGCGAAGGGAGAAGACCAGACAGTCGACGAACCCTAGTAGGGATTGGCATATAGTCGCCATGATTGTGAGCCAGTAAACTGGACGTGCGGCCCATTTATCCGTGTACATCATGCAGTGTAAGGCAAAAGGAATGACCCACATCGCGGTATATACAAGTGGGTAGACGAACATGAGTCGAAGCTGGCGATATATACGAGCACGCTCGCGCCTTAAATGACGTTGACTGTGGGCATTTGGACTACCACTAATAGGTGAGGCATCCCGAGAAGCGTTATTGGAGGCATTCTGAATGTATGGGTGGTCGGATGCTGCGGCTGCGGAGGGCGACAATGGGGTCTGCGGGTAAGAGTCTGGATGGCCCGCTTGCGCTGCTCCACGAGCCTGGTTATGGGATGGTGAAGAAAAGATAGCGCTGCTGCGTTTCGTATGAAGATTAACAAAGCTGTTGGGTAATGATCGCGAGCGACGACTTTCTTCTGCAGAAATCGTATTGGAACCCAGAGAGTCAAGCAGAGAGGCAACAGCAGAGGCACGGCGTAATGCGGTACTGTCAAATGTAACGGATGATGCTCTTCGCGTGTCCTTGTTGTGCTGCGGCTGGGCGGGTAAATTACCACCAGAATCACCAATGGTAAGTTGCTCATCTGAAAGAACCGGTGTTGCCGTGAGTGGACTAGGAGGCTTGAGGCTGTCACTAACATCCGCTATGTGCCGCAATTGAAAACCAACATGGGTGTAGATAGCTATTGCAAGACTAAGAATTATAGCAGCAATCAGGTAACGAGGAATCCAGGACAAGGCCAGACGATACCAGAATGGCCGGAGAGGGAGCGTGCAAAAAGCCCCCTGAGACATATACCCCCAGCGTGGGTTGTTGATAAATGCAAGGCTTGCCATTATTGTTGGAATAAAAATTGCTCCTAAGATAACATAGTGACGATATGGGTAGAGGCCTTCAGAACTAGTCGATCCAGAGGGCCGGAATACTTGGAAAGCAGCATGGAGTGCGATGACTAGAACAGCATAGTCTGAAATGGAATCAGCCTGACCCGACTTTTGGGTCTATTAGAATACTGACCACTTGTTTCCGTGCTGTACTGTATCAAAAAGCCACTGATTTGACAAAAGGCAGACTCGGTTTTCACAGTTCCCTGTGTTATTGAGACGACAGCGAATATGAAAATCCAAGTTGCTTTTACGAGATCTCCGTATATGAGTAGCATGATTAGTCTAGTGATCGAGTTGTGTCAGAATAAATATCGAATGTCGTGTAAAAGCGCCGTACCTGTGCCGGAAGCGTTTCTCCATCCTACCAAACCAATAGAATGTTGTGTAGGTGGCAAACATGCTCAAGGCAGAGCACAAAGCCGCGACCAGTCGGATACTGAAAATTCGTTCTTGGTCTCCGTACGCTGACGTGAAGTTCGAACGAGGAGCAACATTTTTCAAGGGAGTAGATGAGATTTGCGTAATGAATAAACTCGTGACGAAGAGCATTAATGTATAATTTGAATTAGAAAAGGTAGAGATATTGGAATAGGAAGGATTATTATACATGTTTTCCGTTGTCGCTCGCAACATGGGGTCTTCGTTAGATCCACCATCTAGAAGGAATTGCTATTTCCAAGTTCCCGGGAAAGATTGAGAGACGTAGCAACTTTATGGGAATATGAGGAGCATGAACCTGACAACGTCATAATGGAAGACCGGTTACTTGAACCGATGCTCCTCGGGATTTGAATGATAGAGTCTCAGATGAAAATGGCTGTGATGCTGAATGAGGCTTCAGTTAGCAATGTTGTTGTGCTACGCAAGTTCACTTGAGGTTAACAATGCCGAAAACAGGCCAGACATAAAGGGGTGGGACCTAACTCGGTGCAAATTCTCAGCCACGACATAATGTGCCAAGTACGACGCGTATCTGCCAATCACCACATTAAGGAGAGAAACGCAAAGTGATGTCTCTGAATAGCCCGCGTAAGGGAAATAGGCGGCGGACAAATGAGTAGTGCTAGATTGCTTGGTGCTAACCAAATTGCTGGTCTAATGCCTCTGCCGTCTCTGTTCGCTTGTGTGTTCTGAAGTGAACCTTTTTCGGAATGGATACAAATGCCTTGATATACCGATTGCCGACCAGCGGTATGCTGAAGATTTATGGAGCCTTTCATGCTTGAAATATGTGCATAAACGGGACAAACTCCGCCCCTAATAAACTTCTCTTTCCTCACAATTGTCACTGCCTAACTATGGCCTCTCTCCGTGCGTCGTAGACTGTTTGGATATTGAGATTGGTCCTTTCAAGTTCAATCCAAGGACTCAGCCAATACTATTAAGCTGAATCGAAGGTCGCCCCCTCCAGCTGCCGCCTCACGTTTAAGGAAACTTCGCACACCAAGCTCGAGAGCCTTCTCGCCGAGCACGTCCTCATCAGGAGCTAGCTCGCCTCGATCTAGGGGCCCCTTGCGTCGGCCATCCATCTCCCACAGGTGGTTCTTGTCTGACTTGACGAAACAGACGTAATGTAGATCGACTTTGTCATCCGCGGAAGGGGCTTCAGTGTCTCCTCCAGCAGCTGCCGACTGATGGGCGCTTTCCAGGGCTTCAGACTCGTAGAGGAGATCAGCCCGCTCATCAGGTTTGAGTGGAATAGCATCCGACAAGAGCTTGGATAAGCTTGAATTAGGTTCTGCAAATGAGTTAGCTTTACACGCCCCGCGTCGGGCTCAGCAATTGCAACACGACTGACCAATGTGCGACCTTGCCCCACCATTGGAAACACCATGGAGTAGACCGATCAAACCGCAAGCATTGCCGATGGTTTGCTTGTACCAGACGACTTCTTCTTCGGGCCCATGCCCCTCATATTTGGGACGGTCTTTGTCTTCCTGAAGCCGGAACTTCTCGTATGTCTCACTCACGGGAAAGATGAGGAGCAGCGCGTAGGCGGGCCGGGGGACAAAGGCCAGTAATTCTGGTTCATCGATGCTGAAGACGTCATGGAATGCGAGTTTCTGTGAGAGACCGAGCTTATGAACAAGCGAGGACATGACTTCGGGGTTGTTCTCTACGATAATGTCAGCCCAGACGTGTTGTGTTCACGGTGGGTGAAGCATTGCGCACCTAGAGGAACGAACCTCTTCGCCTGACGCGGGCTGTCTGGAGATTCTTCGGCGGCCATGTCGACTCTATGTTGTATATGGAGGAGTTTCGAAGGATATTGGTTTGCAGTGGTGATTTAGGTGGAATGTTCAAGACGATGGTGGAGGGGCGTGAAGCTCTTATTAGTGGGGTAGCTTGCTTCGAAAGCTGCAGGCAGCAAGTGTGTGCATATGTGTGCTATGTCAGAAAAATGTACGGATCCGACTGCACTACATACGTTCGTGGACTAGATAGGTGGTAGTAATCAGGGGAAGTTGCAAATATATGCCTAATGGATCTGGGAATACTTGTACATTCGCTGCCTGTCGCCTGTTCGGCCAAAGATGATGCATGGATCGCCGCGGTCCGTGCGGTGTCGCTGCAATTGCCCCTCAGTGAATTCAAATTGATTTTGACCCGCATTGAGTCAGCCATGCATCGCCGCTCCATTCACTCTCGCTTTACCTCTGCCGCCCTACTTGCACCTTGCTTTCGCACCAGACTCGTCCAATTCTCCCGCTCCAGGCTCTTTGGACTAGTCCAAGTTGTTTCAATCACCCCTAATCCTACAGCGCCCTTTTCTACCAGATCCACATCCCCGTCCAACTTCTTCACCCCACTCCAGCCACTGGCTATCAACTTTTTTCAACGCGCCTGCCTGCCCACCATGGCCACCTCGACACTCGACGAGAGTCTGGTCACGTACCTCAAGAACCATGCCCCAAACAATGCCGCCTCTGAGGCCGATGGCATCAAGGCTTCCCAAGCCCTCTTTCCTGAAATCAACTACACCGACGCCGAGAAAGCTGAGATTAGCCAATGGCTCATCACTGCTGCACACATTGCTTCCCCTACTGAAGACGCCGCAAAGTCTGCCGAGAGACTTTCGACCCTGAACACTCACCTCTCTAGCCGTACAACCCTCCTCGGCGGCAAACCTTCGGTCGCTGATATCGCCATCTACCAGAAACTCGCACCTGTAGTATCAAAATGGACACCGGAAGAGAGGACTGGAGAGCAAGGATACCATCACATTGTCCGCCATGTAGACTTTGTCCAGAATTCGCCCGTCTTTGGCCTGAAGTTGGATGACAAGGTCGCCGTTGATCTGGACAATATCGTCTTCAAAATTAAGCCTGTGGACGCAAAGGCAGAGAAGGAGCGTAAGAAAAAGGAAAAAGAGGCCGCCGCCGCAGCGGCAGCGTCAGGCGCTTCCGAGAAGGTAGCCGAGGGCAAGAAGAAGGGTAAAGACAAGGTCCAGGCCGCTGGAGACGCTCTGGCATCGACAGCCGCTGGAAAAGCTGGAGGAGGTCCACCTGACGGTGCACCGACCAAGAAGAAGGAGAAGAAAGAGAAGCAGCCCAAGCCCCAGAAAGCGTAAGTTACCTTGCGAGAACCCATATATCCTCGAGTAATCACTGACCGTAAGGTAGTGCACCAGTCGAGAAGCCACTTTCGCCTGCACTTATCGACCTTCGTGTCGGCCATATCCTCAAAGCTGAGACACACCCGAACGCAGATTCATTATACGTTTCCACCATCGCCTGCGGTGACGCACCGGGAACTGACAATACCTCTGAGTATGAAGGCCAGGTTGTACGAACAGTATGCTCGGGTCTCAACGGTCTGATCCCGCTCGAGGAGATGCAAAACCGCAAGATTGTCGCAGTTTGCAACCTCAAGCCCGTTACCATGCGCGGTATCAAGTCATGTGCCATGGTCCTGGCAGCATCCCCAAGAGTCGCCGAGGGAGAGGACAGCCACAAGGGTCCGGTCGAGCTTGTGAACCCGCCAGCAGACTCCAAGGCTGGAGACAGGGTATTCTTTGAGGGCTGGGAAGGCGAGCCGGAGGGTGTTCTGAACCCAAAGAAAAAGATCTGGGAGACCATCCAACCTGGTTTCACCACCACAGACGGACTCGAGGTCGGATTCGATGTTGGAGTTGTGCCACAACTTTCGGGAGAGGGTGCGGATAGGAAGACCGGTGTAGCCAAGCTCAAGACCGCAGCAGGACTGTGCTCAGTCACCACTCTGAAGAACGCTGTTGTGCGATAAGAACTAGGCGCTACCACCTCAACTCAAGGTACCACATATCGAGCGTCACGGCACGGAAAGAGCGGCCACCCTTCCTCGGACGGTAGGGTCACACGATCCGTAACAGGCATCTGCAGGCGCGCTAGAGCTATTGCTTCTCGGTTTTCATGGCTTAGAATTATATCGCCTACGAAGCTCAAGAAGAAAAAAGACTGTATAAAATAAAGACATGTCACCGTTCACGGACACACTTATACTTCATGACTAAATTCTCTAAATTTGTGAATATTCCTTGTCCTTAGATGCATCGCTCCTATGTGTTTTGTGGTATTCATCTTTCAGAAATATGCAGACCTCGTATCATCAAGCTATAGCATCATTCCAAAATTCCCATTAAATCCTTCTAAATCAAACTGAAATATATGGTTTTTTCGTACCCTTTGAAGAAATCTGACTAACACATGGCCAGATAGCTCATGGTTCCGCTCTATGCCTTGTTCTTCAAGGCCTCAACAAAAGCAGCAGGAGGCTGCTGATTGTAACCCTCGGGGTTGTTCTCCGTCCACTTCCACAAATCGGCGCAAGCATCCTCAAGCGTCAATGTCGTCTTCCAGCCAAGCTCCTGGTTCGCAAGCGATGGGTTCGCTGTGAGATCGAGCACATCGCCTTGTCGCCTAGGCGCTACCTCATAGGGAAGATCGCGGCCCACAACAGTGCTGAATGCCTTGACCATTTCAAAGACAGTAGAGCCCTTGCCCGTACCCAAGTTCCAGGCCTTGACACCGGGTTTGTGTTCGCGAAGATAGTTGAGGGCGACGAGGTGGCCCTGCGCAAGGTCGAGGACGTGGATGTAGTCGCGGATAGCGGTGCCGTCTTTGGAGGCATAGTCGTCGCCAAAGACTAGGAGTTTCTCGCGCTTGCCGATGGCGACTTGGGCGAGGAGAGGAAGAAGGTTATATGGGATCCCGAGTGGGTTCTCGCCCATGATACCGCTGGGGTGGGCACCGGCTGGGTTGAAGTAGCGGAGGAGAGCGCCATTCCATTTCTCGCCTTCTTCGGGTTTGCCAGCTTTCTTAGCCTTGTTGCGCTGGGCTTCAATTTGATCGGTGATGATGGATTCGACGCCCGATTTGGTGCGACCGTAGGTGTTGGTGGGCCCAATTGGGCAGTGCTCCGGAATGGGGATCATGTTGGGGAAGCGGGTGGCATCGCCGTAGACGGTGGCGGAGGAGGAGAAGACGATGTTGGTTACGTTGTGCTTCTCCATAGCCCGGAGGAGGGAGATGCTGCCGCCGACATTGACGCGGTAGTATTCTAAGGGAATCTCTCCGGACTCTCCAACAGCCTGGGAGTCTGTCTTAGTATGTTTGTTGCTGTGAATTGGGATCACATGGTAGAGCCAATGGCGAGGAGCACCATCGTATCAAGTTGGATGTATTTACCTTGAGGGCAGCGAAATGAATGACGCTGTCAATGTCTGGGTGTGCCTCGAGAACCTTCTCGAGGTCCTCTTGGTTTGTGATGTCAATCTCGTAGAAGTCTGGCCGCTTGCCGCAGATGAGCTCAATGCGGTTGATAACCTCCTTGGAAGAATTGTACAGGTTGTCGACGATGACGACCTTGTAGCCAGCCTCGAGGAGGGCAAGCGACGTGAAAGAGCCAATGTAGCCAGTGCCACTGTTGCAGAGGTTAGCAATTGCATTTGGGTATGGTTTTTCTGTTTCTTCTATAAAGTATTTATAGCCTTGCTAGGGCTGAATGGAGGGGTAGCTCTTTCTACTTACCCAGTGATGAGGACTGATCCGACAACCATGTTGATTTGTGTGGGGATTGAAATTGTAGAAGGGGCAAAAGAAGAAGATGAGTCGCTACTGTGAGGGAATATGGAAGCTGTTCCTGGGGCTCAATTGCGACTTTGCAGAGATAAATAAAAGTGGTGTAAGTTGCTGCGGTGCTGGTATCGCCGCTTGGAGCGGTGTGGCGGTCCGATCGCTATTTTAGGAATAGCCCATGAATCACTAGCATCCACTTTTTACTTTTGATAACGCCTTTGGCACCCTCTAGAGCGCAATAATACGAGCTTCTTTTTGCTCACGTCAGTCCTTTGCCTATTGCCTTCAGGGGTTATCCAATCGACGCGTGGTCCAAGGCACGCGCTGGCGCTCCTCTAGGCCCTTTGGGCTGTTCAACAATAACTAGGCGTTCCGGTTAGGAAGTATCGAAAAAGCAAAATGCAATCGAAACCCATCAGCTCGCCAGCCACCACACTCGTATGTGCCGTGACCATATTTCCTATCGCTTGTTTGCACTCATACTGGACTTGGTCGTGCCTGGACCTGGATTTGCCCTGCGGCTGGACAGCCTGCATCCGAGCGCCACAGACTGTTTCCATGCAAGTACCGACAAACAGAGGCTGAGACGATGAGTGGTATCTAAGAACAGAGCACCAGACGGTCGAGTTAAGCTTCTCCCGCCAGGATCACCCATTCCAGCTTTTACTCGCGAATACAGGGCGTTGTCCTGGTCTACTCTTACGGTAGCTTCCCATTGCTAAGACTCCTTTCTTCGCTCATCATTGCGCCACACCTAGCATCTGTCTGAGCAGCCCATCTTCCGTAGCCTTTGTATCTCCCCTTCTAATCATCTATTATTGTCCCCTGTGCACACTTTTCTTTCTTTCTTTCTTCTTTTTTTTCAACGTCTCCCGCCCCGCGTCATTCTGCCTGCTCTGGCCGCCTCGCTAAAATGCCTGGTTTGGGACGGGATGCCCTAGGTCAACCTCCCAAACGCGCGCTCCTATCGCCAACTTTCTTCATCACGCGTCGCAAACACCGCATCCCGTCGAGGGAGAGAAGATGAACGTGAACCATATATCGAGGCAACGCAGGCTCTTCGTCATATCCACAAAGACTCCGTAGCAGCGCTATTTATCCGTCTGCAACGCGACAAAAGCTTGGGACCCTGCATTTCCACGTGTTTACCTGCCTGGATCCGACGTCACCAGCCACACCACCATCATCAACACCACAAGTTCAGACCCATTTAAGAAAGAGAAGGACTTTGAAAAGTTCTCTGTTGGGTTCTTTTGCAAAATTATAGGGGCGTGCGCACGTTGGGGTGCTACGTGGAGTGGTACGTTCGCAAAAGTTTTGTCTCCCTTGTTATTGAGGTGAAAAGCCTCACCAGCTCCAACTTCATCATTTCACCATTTTCTCCTCGCGACTTTCACTGTGTCCCTATTCTGGCCCTGAACAATAGCGTCTCGCTTATTGTTTGGGTTATCCTACCTTCCGAATTTTCTGTTTTTTAACTCTCAACTTCCCCATTCTAACTACTGTCCAGCACCCATTTGTTCAACTTCCTCCACAAATCAACCATCCAGCATCAACCATCACCTTCAAACTCTAGTTCTCAACTCACCATGTCGCAACTCGCAAATACGGGGGCGCCTACGCCTCGCCGTTCAAACCGCCTCTCTAAGGCTGGCTCCGTTGCTTCGCAGTCAGTCATGACGACGGTGACTGCCAGTGGCTCAAAGTCGGCGCGCAAAGGCCCCTTAACCAAGGTGAAAGCCAGAGCTTCTAATGCATATGGCGCCAGTGGTCGTATTGGTGCTGCCGAAGAGCTGACTGTTAATGCGACTGGGTTTTCCCAAGCTTTTCAGAATCAGCGTGGTGACGCCGTCGCCCGTGACAACGAGCCTGAAGAGGATGATGTGAACGACCTCGAGTCTGTCGCATACTATCCGACAGCCGATGATCTGTTTCGCCGACCCGGCCTCGTCAGCACTGTTTCCGAAGACGACTTCCGAATGAGTGGCGCCCTTAACGGCATTGTCGCTCGCCAGGAGAGAGATGCCACCCCAGCCAGATCTCGTCGTGGAGCCGCACTTGTTGATAGCGCCGACCGGCTGACAAGCGATGCTGAGGGAAACACCACTTCAGCTATGGACACCTCGAAATCCTTTGGTGAGAATCATGAGGCCGGCATGATTTCCAAATCCAATCAAGAACGTACTAATGCCATTGACACCACAGCTGCTTCTCATTTCACACGCCATGAGCCATGGTCGCAAATTTTCAATGATCAGCAAGCTGTGCGGGATCCTCTTCCAAGGAGGCAGCCAGTTCACCGGCCTACACTCGAAGAAGCGGTACAACAGGAGCGTGCCCGCTTACAAAGGGACGGACCCCCACAGCCCCGTCCCCAGCAACAGATTCGTGATCCCAACCCTCTCCAGATAGACCTTCCTTCAAGGCACGAATTCGGACTTCCTGATGATGCAGAGTCGGCTCACAACTGGTATCGTTACGTCAAGTGGGCTTCGCTCTTGATTGTCTTCTTTGCTATGCTCTGTGCCGCATTTGCTGCCGGGCAATACGACTACGATGGGACGAATCCCAGCATATGGCGTGTCATCAATATGCGGGCACACTATCAGTGGGATTCCTTCAAGGACTGGATCGCACCACAGAGCCGCTATGGTCCCGATGCTAAATATCCTCCCGGTGTTCCAAACGAAGACTATGATCTCATGTGGGATCGCATGCGACGAACGGAAACCGACTTAGATGACGTCAAAACCAGCCTGCGTCGTTTCTTTGAAGAAAAGGCGCCCAACTACATCGTCGTCAATCGTAAAAAGAGTGGCGAGGTTGAAATTCCTGATGAGCTCTGGAAGGCACTTGCTAGCAAATTCCGTGCCGAGGGCATGGGCGGCAATGGCGACGCTGCTTGGGACGAGTTCATCAAGAACAACAATGCAAAGGTCAAAGAGCTGTTAAGCAAGTCAATCGACATCACAAACTCACAGCTCATTCCAACAATTCTCCAGAGCAAAGAGCTCGTGGATAGACTCGAACAGAACTATGAACAGATGTCGAAACGAGTGGACAAAAGGATTGCCGAAGCCATTGAAAGCATGACCCATCAGATGAAAACGGTGGCGGCCAAAGAGGCTCGAAAAGTATCCATCGATCAAATCCGGATGGGGTCACTTGCTCTTACTAACCTGGCCCACAACATGGAGCTCACTTTGAGTAAAGTGAATTATTTCTCCTCTGGACTGGGAGCGAATATTGACCCTTACTTTACGTCCGCGTCGGTCAACAGCGGCGGCGGCGGTCTCATGTCCTCCTTCGTCAAACGCCTTGCTGTTGTTCCTCCGCGTCTACCGCCAATGGCGGCTCTGCAGAAGTGGGAGGAGCCAGGAGATTGCTGGTGCTCAGCCCCAGATGAGACAAAGTCTGGCAAAGCCCAGCTTGGAGTGAACATTCCCCACTCAATGTTCCCTGAGCAAGTAACTATCGAGCACGCCCCCAAGGCAATTATTCCCAAGAAGAAGATTGCCAACGCGCCCCGAGACATTGAGCTTTGGGTGCAGACAGACGCTCGTCCTAATTATCATTTTACTAAAGCGGAGCATGCCTGCGGCGACGATGGCCCCGAAGGCTTTGTTTGCCTAGGCAAATTCAAATACGACATCCACGGCTCGAACCACGTTCAGACTTTCAACCTCGATGCCGAGAGCACCGTCCCCATCAAGAAGGCCGTCGTGCGCATCGTCAATAATTGGGGCGCCGACCACACCTGTCTCTATCGCGTCCGCCTTCACGGCCATGACGCCGAACCCGAACACGAATATAAGATTAACAACTAGCATCCTTTCGGCTCCGTCCATATTGCTTTCTCTCTCATATCGAGTCTCAAATAGGGGTCACGGCATAACCGCATCTGGCATAGAAAAGGCGTCTTGTTTTTAGGGAAGATTAACGAAGTTGACATGTCTCCCTCTCCTCTCTTCCACGGAAGCCCAACGGCAACCAGTATCTGCTGTTTATCTGTTTTGTCTCATTTCCTTACTACCCCTTTTGTTTTCTCTTCTTTTGACTTGTTCATTTTCAATTTGTTTCCTTTCCTCTCAGTTAGGAACGATGGGAAATGATGATTGATGCCGTTGTATACCCCTGCGAGATACCTAGTTGCTATACCCGTTTCAGTCCCGCTGGATACCTCCTTTGACCATCACAGTCAGGTTGAAGGTTGAATGGCGAGGACTGGATTGTTATGGTAGCTTTTTTGTTTTTGTTTATTCCTTTAGCGTGGATTGGTCATGAACTGTACGGATGGAATTGACCAGGTGACTGCAAAGTGTGACATGGACCTGATCTGGTGGAAGGAGGGCCTGGATGATACCTCAAGGGAGAGAGATAAATGTGAACCGATTCAAAAGAAATTACTTGTCATTAACCAACTGCGTTTGTCCCGTTTTACGTGATTGATTGCAAGATGCTCAAGCGCCTATGATATACTTTTCCCGATGCCGTCTATCAGCTCAAATCAATTCTTCGTAGCCCGACTACCTGGTCTTAACTCCTTCCAACCCAACACGTTTCCAAACACCATCTATTTAAGTTTCCAGTCCTTATAACTCCACTTCTCACTAACAGTATATTTCCTCTGCTTAGCATATGGAATCTGCCTCCTACTTTCCACCTTGCCTCGCACCATCATGCTCCTGAAACGATCTTTGAGGAGATTGCCTTCGGGCTTGAGCAAACGGAGTGAGTCGCGGAGCTCGTCTGGGAGTACGACTTCGAGAGGAGCTTCTGGGATGCTATTGGGGATAATTAGTTTATGGGCATGGTTGAGTGTATTAAGAAAGAGAGAACTTACGGAGCTTTTCCCAATTGCCGCTTCCTAAGCTGTTCTTCTCCATCGTCGTCAGAGGAAGGCTCTTCGCCTTGTTTCGTGAGGGCTAGTTCGCGGGCAGCGGCGCGGGCTTTCTCCTTTGCTTCAATGCTTTTGGTGAGTTCTTTAATTTTTTGGGCTTGTTGTTCTTTAGCTTTCATTTTTGCTTCATGACGAGCTTGTCGTTCGGCTTCTTTCCTTCGCTTTATCTTATTGCGTTGGGATGGTGTTTTTCGCTCTGGTCTCTTCTTCTTCAAATCGTCCTTTTCGTCGTCACTGAAGCCTTCCCATTCGCTTTCCCATGCGCTTTCGTGGCCATCGGATTCGGACTCGGAGTCTGCGGCTGCACGTTCAAGTCGTTCGGCTTCTTCGCGGGCTTCTTGGAGCCGTTTCTTCTCTGCTTCTACAGCCTTGTCTCCTTCGCGGTTGATCAGGTCTTGCCAGTCGTTGAAGTTGGGGTTGTACGATTTTCCGGCAGCGGGCTTGCGCACGGCGGGAATAGCCTTGCCGTCTTTTGAGAGCGAAATTGGAGCACGTTTCAAGGTGGTGGGCTCGACTTTAGCCTTCTTTTCCTCTAGGAAGGAGAATTTGGGGTCTTTCTTGACTTCCTGGACAGCCCAAGGGTCATATTCCGCGGTATCACCAGTTTTCACGACGTCTTTTTGCACCTGCTCTCCGCCGTAGGCAATGCTGCGCAGGCGGTCGTAGTCCCTGTTTGACACCCTTGCCTTTTTTCTCTTTCCTTCGTTGGCAACGCCTGAGAGTCGTTTTCGCGAGGAAACGGCAGGGACGGCAGAGCGCTGCGCGAGGATCTCATCGGCCTTGAGGGGTTTGTGTCGCTTCAAGATTTGCTTCTGAATATCGGCAGACCCGGCGGTGTCGACGGCGAAGAGTTCGTCGGAGGCTTTTTCTGCAATGATTCCGCTGCGGACACGGTCAGTGATAAATGGAAAAGAAGGACACAGTCTGAATTTTACCCCTGGATTATCTGGTCCCTCACTTCCTCAAGGCCGGATTGAATTTGGGTGACATCGACGTTTTTGCGCCAGGCATTTTTGCCTTTACGACTGGGCTGCTTGAACTGCGCCGGGGCGGATTGAGCCGCCGAGGATGACATTTCGAGTAACAAACTGTAGAAATGGTGTCGAAAGTGCAGCAATCTGGTTGTGAGTGAATATTGTCATTCAGTATAATACCTCGCGGTGGAGTGGCATGAATATTTCGACAGTCCCCAAAAATCCGCTTCGCTTGGCCCGAGCGAACCTGGGCGGGCCGGCCGTTTAGCGCGGAGATGGGCTCGACCACTTACTGGATTGACCAGGCTTCCTCGAGCACCGCAACCCGCATCTCCTATTCTCTCGACGACGCCTCCCCGTCAGCCATCCGAGTCTATACTTCTTCTCGCACCCGTGCCAGCCTTTTCTTCTTCCGCCGTCTGGG
This sequence comes from Acrocalymma vagum, assembly GCA_028476805.1. NCBI lineage: Eukaryota > Fungi > Ascomycota > Dothideomycetes > Pleosporales > Acrocalymmaceae > Acrocalymma > Acrocalymma vagum. The sequence goes on from JAQGEP010000057.1 coordinate 187,221, forward strand.
GTTTCTGCTTCTCTTTCATTCACAATGGCGCAATCAGGGTACTCGAATCCGCTCAAGAAATTCAAGTGAGTGCACGCCGCGCCCGAAGCTTAGCGGAGCTCGAGAGCTGACCACGATGGATTTCTAGGCTGGTGTTCTTGGGCGAGCAGAGTGGTATGTTGTAACAACACGTTGCTTTGCGCCGACATGTCCGTCGAGCAGCGGAGTGGGGTTACGGTCACAGCTAATGCGACGCAACAGTGGGCAAGACGTCTCTTATCACGAGGTTCATGTACGATTCATTCGACAACACATACCAGGCCACTATTGGCATAGACTTTCTTTCAAAGGTGCGCTCTCGCCATCCTCACCCCTTTGGTGGCCGAACCACACTTGTGCCCGAAATCTGACAGCTTCGCCCCAACGCAGACAATGTACCTAGAGGACCGTACCGTCCGCCTCCAACTTTGGGATACCGCCGGCCAGGAGCGTTTCCGCTCCCTCATTCCTTCATACATTCGTGACTCTTCAGTTGCCGTCGTCGTTTATGATATTACCAATAAGAAGACCTTTGAGAACACCCGCAAATGGGTAGATGACGTCCGAGGCGAGCGAGGCAACGACGTCATTATTGTCCTGGTTGGCAACAAGACGGATTTGAATGACAAGCGCGAGGTCACTACACAGCAGGGCGAAGACGAGGCAAAGAAGAATAATCTCATGTTTATTGAGACGAGCGCAAAGGTTGGACACAATGTCAAGGCTCTGTTCAAGAGGATCGCACAGGCACTACCGGGGATGGAGGGTGACGGGCAACAGGCACAGAGTCAAAGTACGTTTGCTCTTGGTTACTCTTGCATCCACATTTGCGTGGTTGTCAGCATCATGACCATGAAAGAGAGATTGCTAACATAGCCTTTCAGTGATCGACGTGAACATCAACCCTACTAAGCCCGACAATAACGAAGGCTGCGCTTGTTAATTATCCTTATCCTTCTTCTTGCGCAATTGGATTCGCCCACGCTTCGCCTTGGCTTAGACTTTGTTGTAATTATTCGGCTTCTTTTGCTAGTTGGGGGGATGCCATTGAGCAAGGCGTTTTAGGAGGGTATCTTGGATGAGCATGCAGAGCACGACACTCTGCCAGACCCAAGGGGAGGGGCTGCTGTAATTTGTAGTTATACCAAAATATTGGACAGCGCACATTATGACATCACAAGACGACGGTTTTTCTGTGCATGCATTTTGCTCTTTGTTTTCTTATACTTTTTCACTTTTCGATTCTTATCCTTGAATTGCTGAGGTAAAATCTCGACTCGAGATGGCTCCAACTCTCCACAATGCCGGGATATAGAATTATGTTCATTGATTGGAATCCCATTCTCTATTGCCCGCCTCCGACTAGGTTTCCCAACACATACCAATTCCAAAACGCCGGCCCAGCGCGCAAAAAAGTCGACCAGACCTGGGTAAGAAAAGTGTGCTTTTAAATGTACAAGAATATTACAATGGCTTGTTACCGGGGTGGAGAGGGGTTCTCAATTACTTGAATGTCGTAATATGGTGAGGACGCTGTAAATTTTTGCGTAAAAATAGGAGTGGTATTTACTCGATGCCACCTGCTGATCCGGCCTCAGAGGGAGTCTTGCTGCCGCTGACGGGAATGCTGGTGTCCACGGCGATCATTTCGGCGAGGATGTCAAGAACGGGCTGGTGACGATTGTTAGCACTTCTTTTGCCATTCATGATAAGGCAATGCGAATCTTACCTTGGGGACCGTTTTGTCGTAAATGCTGATCAATTCCCTTGGATTAGGGTAGACCTTCAAAGCGCGGTAGAAGCAGAGGGCAGCCTCAACTGAATCTGCACCTGCGCAATAGTTAGCATCACCAATTACCCAAATCAATCGTTCGAATTCCACATACCCTTCTGACACATGCCCTCTCCCTGCGCAACCTCCTGCATGAAGTACGCCTCAACCTCTTCGGGGTCCTTGGGGAAACCCTCCTCGTTGGCCCGCTCAACCGCCTCCCGGATCGCCTTCTTTTGCTCCTTGCCCTGAGCTTCGGCCTCCTCTTTAGCGGCGCGCTGAGTACGCTTCGATTCGCGCTTCAGCTGCTTGCGGAATTCCGGGTCGTTGCGTCGTCGATGGTCAAAGTAGACAGCGTATGCGAGGAATCCAGTTACAACGGTGCCGGCAGTGATGGCCGCGATGGTGGATGGCTTTAACGAGGACGACGACATTGTGCGGATTAGACTCGAAAGAGATGGCAAAGGCCGTTGCTACACGCAAAGGAAAAGGCGCGCGAAGGGAATGAAAGAAGGGGATGGGTGATGGCAAGTGATGGGGCGAGTTGCAAGCAACTTTTTTGATCAAGGCTCTAGGAAAGGAACGGCACGACATGAGGCGGCCCGAGCTCCACAGGCCGTGCTTCAAGTACGCAATGCTCATATCTGGCACACGGAGAAACGAGAAACAACCACCCCACTCCTATTCACTCCTCTCCCTCTATTTGAGCCTTCACGTCTTGCAGGCAAGATGTCTGATGACCGCAAAGGAATCTCGCTGCGCAAAAAGCGCCCTGAGAAGCGCCAAAAAGGCGCGGCTCCAGTCATCAGCGCACCGCGACAGATCAGTGCGCCTATGCCCGCGGGAGCTGGCCTCGGAGCAGCAACACTATCTAGCGGTGGACGCCCTTCAAATGAATCGAGTCGATCAAGGGGACGCAAAGATGGCCCCAGGGAGAGGCCTCAGAGGGCAGACAATATGGCCGATTTGGTCAAAAGACGATACTCCCAAAGGATAACTCAACTCCCCTCAGACTTCGGAAATGGAGAGCCAATGCCCGACATGCCCCAAATTCCCACCCAGTATAGGGAGAAATCGCGGCCGAGGGAGGACAGGCCTCCTGCGGGTTCCGATGAGCGCCGGTTGAAGATGGATATGAAGGCATTACGAGATCCCAATCTCAAGGCAGAACAATGTGAGTTTCAACCAGTGCCCTCAAGAAATACTCGATTAATTTCGTAAACAGATGTATCATCCGTTCTTGCAGATGCTTCAGAAGCGGATATTCGCCAGTTCCAGGACGATCTCCGCAAAGCGAAGCACCGTACCTCCGTCGACCTCCAGTCCAATGTCTACCAGAACCGCACGCAGTTTATCAAGATCAGTAAAGAGGCGGAGAAGCTGAAAGGCGAAATGAGGAATCTTCGTCAGCTCATGTCGGAGCTGACAAGTACGTTAGAACAGACAAGGTCCGCTCAAGGTGTCAATGTGGACGATACGCCTTCACGGAGAGCTGCGAATCGAAGCTCCGTTGCGCATCTCAACCAGATCTGGAACAGCTACTTGCAAACATTGTATAAGGAAGTCGAGGGATCTCAAAAGTTTCTTCCAGCTATCCCTGGACGCCATATTGTATGGAAATCACGGAAATGGTTCGAGCTGGACAACGCAACTCTCAAAGCGAAGAGGAGAGTCATTTTGATTCTCCTCAATGATCATCTCCTCGTAGCTGCGGAGAAGAAGCAGCGTGGCGATGTGCCGGGTCAGAGCTCTCGAGACAAGAAAGCTGCCGTGGAGCATGTAGCACAGCGCTGCTGGCCTCTGCAAGACGTAAATGCTGCTGCTGCCTTGGACAACCAGGGGCGGGGTTCCGACAGAATCAACATTCGAGTTGGCGCAGAGTCGTTCGTATATGACACGAATTCAGCCGACGCTGCAGACAAAGCTGCGTTCTTGTCGACATTCCGAAAAACCAAGGACGATTTGCGAAAGACTCAAGAAGCCGAAATCGCTGAACAAGGCAGGAGTGCGGACTCTTCTTTATACTTTGCTACTCGAGATACAAACATTTTGAAGAAGACAGACCTAATGGAGAGTCTTTCGGACAATGTGGCAAACAATCGCGCCAGCATGTTTGTCGATGTTGACGGCAAGCAGCAAAACATTCGGTGGGTCGAGAGCCAATTGGATGAGTTGGACATCGATATTGCCCTACAACGCTTCGAGGATGCCGTCAAGAAGGTTGAACGACTAAAAGCACTATCCAAGAACATCAGGGGTAATACAATGGCACAGGCAATTGTGACTTTCAAGGTCAATGAGCGCGCCGCGAAACTTACTAGCGTTCTTACCCAGCAACTGGTGGAGAACAACAATTGGATCTCGTCTGTCAAGCAACATGCAACTTGGATTGTACGACTTGGCTTCGAAGATCGAGCTCGCGAAGCATACCTCGAGGCTCGAGGCAACCTCATCAAATCACGTTCAAGGTATGTCATTATTAATTCTTCAATATTCAGTATGTGCTCATATCCTATACCAGGCAATGCATATTCGAAGGGAACCTTCCAGACTACATTTTCCAAATTTCCTTCATCTATTTTACAGTCATCAAAAACACTGTTGATATCTACCAAAAATGCTTCCCACAACCGCTTATGTCTGCTTGCGTCAAGTGGGCCAAGGAGCATGTCGACCAGTTCAATATCCTACTCAAGAGGCAGTTGAGCAGTGTGGACGAGGATGGCCCAGTATGGAAAGAATGCATGAACTTGGCACATGAGCATGCGGGTATGTTGAGGGAAGTTGGCTTGGATTTGTCCGAGCTGGTAGGAACTGATGCTGTAGGAGCAGAAGAACCTAGTAGACCAGTGGGGTTGGGTGTCATGACGTAAGTGTATGTCGAGGTGAAAGACGATTCTGCCGAACGCAAACTCTGCAGGGCTGATGGATGTACACATTTGACATATGGGATATATTTTTGAGCGTTCAGTTTAGCAAGGCACTTGGGCTTTTCGGCACCATTCTACAGCAGCGTTATACCGTATCTGATCACATATACTTTTGGTGGATATTGCACAAAGCTTTCTGCCTTATCTTTCGTAATGCCTATGGACAGTCCAACCGTTCGAGCCTTCCTCACCGACTCGCAGCTGATTGTAATCCGCTCTACTTCATTTCACCGCAGGATTTCCTCGTTCCGACAGACGTGCTCAAGCTCGGATCCTTACCGACAAACGCCTTCACTTTCACCTCAGCTCCCACCCAAATGACATATAAACCCCACTCTGGTCTTTTCAACTTTTACACTTCACTCTAATCATCTAAACCCCAAAGTTTTCTTGGATTTCAGACATTCGTACAGTCGCCCACAATCTCTCGTCGTTCAGCTTCAAGACAACATCAACCACAATGCCGACCGACGAAGAAAATACACAATTCCTGTACCTCGTGTTGACAAATGGTGGTGAGCCAACGGTGAGTAAAGTTTGCTGCCTGGTTTTCTTGTCTAGGTCGTTCCTGATCAAAGTCACAGATCGATTGGGATGCTGTTGGCAACGCCATGAAGCTCAATAAGGGCGCAGTGAGCAAGCGCTGGTCTCGCCTCAAGAAGGCTGCAGCCGATGGAGAAAACCCAGGTCCGACTGCATTAGAGTTTCTCTGGCATTGTGTCGCGAACTCTACGAGGGAGAAGGTGAGTGCTCCAGATTCTGAATCTTGACAACATTTCGAGACTGACATTCCAAATAGGCTTTGACCTGGGCCGACATCGCAAGGAAGTGCAACACTACGTCTGGTGCTGCGGCTAAGCGGTATTCTCGCATGAAGCTGGCTTACGAGAAGAATGGCGCTCTGCCTACGTCTTCCAATGCAACAAAGTCTACTGCCAATGGACCTGCCACCGCAGACAAGAAAGGCAAGGGCACCAGTGGCGACGGTGGAAAGCCCAAGGACAATGACTCTGGTGCGGACAGTAACACCACTACTACAATTCCAGCGAAGCGCAAGCGCGCTCCAGCGAAGAAGAAAGTCGTTGAAGATGAACTAAAGTTCAAGCCTGGGCCCGAAGATGGCGATGATGAGAAGCAGGCACCTCAGAAGAAGCAGAAGCGTACCCAGGCAAATACTGCCAAGCCGCGTGCTGCCCCGAAGCTCAAGGTTCCCACCACATCCTGGACCGCTGTCAATGGCAAGAAGGAGTCCGGTCTCCAGACACCGACCGCGTCTGGGAGTGTCAATCCCACTGAGGCCACTACTCTCATTAAGTCTGACCCTGACGGCACCAAGGAGACTGTATCGACTACTCAGCATGAAGACGGCGAGGAGTTCTATGATGGCTCCGAGGAGGTGGATGGCGAGGAGCAGCAGGCCAGTAAGTCATCCTCCTACCTTGATCATTCCAGATCCGGTTTATTTCGCTTCGCTCTTGAAGCTCTCATGTTATTCTAAAGCACTTTCGCTCATATTGTTCGTAACAGAGCACTAACTTCATTCCTAGGAGTGAAGAACTGGTTGGAGACCAGCACCGAAGACTACCGCGAGGAAGCTTAGAGAATTGGTTAGGGAGCTATGGGAAAAGTCTTACATTTTCTCGTGGCCAGAATGGATCTCTCGGCGTGGGGCGTTACATCGAAAGGCATAAACGGGGAAGAGGTCGTAAAAGTCTCTAGAAGGATTTTGTGAGGCACATGGGTATCAAGCAGAATTGGGCCTACGATTTACGTAGACGGGATAGGGATATTTGCATTCGGGACCTCCATCGTCGGTTTCCGCGAAATGTAGTGTGCGGTTCTACACGGAAGCACTCAGTCACGAATAAGGGTATCAGAACATAAACTTCAAATCTTGAGCTTGATTCGTTTTGTAAACACATACTGTGACATGCTTGACTTTTTAAGTTCTGAAAATGGAGGTACCGCATTGGATCTTGGGTCTCATAAAACAGAAAGCTTCCATCAACAGCATTTACCTTTTCAGTGGAGCGACTTCCGAACCGAAGCCACTCAAGTTCACACAGTACTACCAGGTCTGGAAGGATCGATCAAGCATAAGTAAAATTTTGCTTTTCTACTCAAGCTTTCAAAAAAAAAAGAAAATCGCTACTTCGCTATACATTCTTGACGGAACCATGTTCCATCAGATCTCAACACTCTCTGGCAACAGTACATCGCATTTAGTGAGCGTACCCCAGCACCACGCAACTTAAATCCTAAGCCCGATTCTAGGCCTGCACCATATCCCGATATCATCGGTAGCATCCTCACCTACATAAGAGTGGTTCCACGAATATCCGAAAATTCCGGAAACGGTCCATATTAGGCTTGTTCTACAGCTGTTGGGTATTTTAATTTCACCCGGCAGCTTAACCAACACAGAAATCGATCTGGCTAATGCATCTCACCTAGATCTGATTAAAGCTTACAACTGTGCTTGGCCAATCATGCATGGAGTCATGGAGACGAGTACTGGGTAGTCACTGGTTGCCTGCACGTACTTGAACGAATCAGAGGTCCAGGTTTGGGGGAGGCCTGATATTCCACCGTACTTTCTTTCATAGGCGGACTTATCGCGCAAACGATCTAATCAATCTCCGATGTCATCCTATCTCATCTCTACTACGCTTCTATACGCCTCAATGCTCCATTCACAGACAGCTTCATAAATAACTAGCGTTGTCGCCCAATTCTTCAGTAATTGTATGTCTTCTCTCACATTGTTACCCAGAGCCCAAGTCTCAATCCCTCTGAGACGTTCTTGCGCCAGAAAGTCTTTGAACTCTTCTCTCAACTATAATACTGTTCGCACAATGGTGCAGATCCCGAAGACGATGAAAGGAGTGCGGTTTGAAAAGCTTGGTGGGGCCGAGGTACTCGAGTATGTTGATATGCCTGTTCCGGAGCCGAAGGAAGGGCAGGTCTTGGTTAAAAATGAGTACATTGGGTTGAATTATGTTGATTCGTAAGGATGATGCATTTCCTTATTTTTTCGGTTCAAAAAATGTTCATATACTTTTTCACTGTTTGTTGTCTACCTACCGGAGTAGGTTTATGACAGTGCGCTCTCTAAAAAGTGCATCATCATACCCCACCAATTAACCCATTTTCCCTTTCATCAAATTCCATATTCGTGTTTCCTCTCCACCCATCTAACCAACAATCCTCTAGCTACTTCCGCACCGGCGTCATCCCCCTCCCACCAGCCTCCCTCCCCTTCACCCCAGGCACCGAGGCAACCGGAACCATCCTCTCCACAGGGCCCAACACACCCCCCGACCTCGTCCCTGGCACCCGCATCGCCTACACCCAATACTCGGGCGCACAGGCTGAATATACCGCCGTAAACAGCATCTACACAGTCCCCATACCCGCCTCCATAGACACCAAAACGGCAACAGCGTCGTTTGTAAATGGACTTACGGCACTAACACTCACACACGAAGGATTCGCGGTTAAGAAGGGAAATTGGATTCTCGTTGCGCCTGCGGCTGGGGGTGTAGGGATATGGTTGTGTCAAGTGTTGAAGGGGATGGGGGCTAGAGTTATTGCTGTTGCGGGGACGAAAGAGAAGAGAGATGTGGCTAGAGAGGTTGGGGCCGAGGTTGTATTTGGGTATCCTGAGGATGAAGGCGGAGTTGATGAGTTTGTGAAGAAAGTCCAGGAAGTTACCGGAGGTGACGGTGTGGATGCGGCCATTGATGGCGTTGGGAAAGCTACGTTTGATGCAAGTTTGGCGACGATTAAGAGGTTGGGGACTATGGTGTCGTTTGGGAGTGCCTCGGGGCCAGTGACGGGCTTTGCGGTTAGGTTAGTTGATGATGTTGCTTTCCTTTTTTTCCACCATTACCGCTTCATCCTCTATTTTCTTTTGAGAGTATGTCACAGTCATAAATCAATCGTAACTAACATTAATTCACCCACACAGCCGCCTCGCAACATCAAACATTACCCTCCGCCGTCCCTCCTTCTTCAACTACGTCACCACCCGTCCTCAAATGCTCACCTATACCTCCAAACTCTGGTCCCTCCTCGAATCCAGCACCGCAAGCCCTAGAATCCACGCCGAATACCCTCTCAGCCATATCGCGCTTGCTACGCAGGAAATCGAGGGCAGGAAATCTATCGGTAAGGTGTTATTAAAAGTATGAAGTTTTTTACTTTTATTTTTAGATTGTTATAGATAATGCGAGTTTGAATCAAGAAAAGTATTCATAATGCATCAGTCTCGCAAAACTATCCTTCTCTGGTTTTTTTTTTCCCGCGGTCTACATTCCCATCGAATAGGTATGCAATACACTAAAATAATAATAATGAATCAATGATGATAAAGTTACATCGATAGATTAATTTGCAGGTGCGTATCCTGCATGTTTTTTTCTAATGAAACTTAAAGTGGACCTTTCAGGCGGCTGCGTGCTTGGGAATTTCGCGCAGGGGATTTGCCCCCTCCAATATCAAGAAAAAGGAGACAATTGAAGAGTTCCTGGAGAGCCTTCATGTATCGAAAGCAGAGGAGGCTATCCTACTTCAATAAGATAAGTCGTCCTGAATTGGAGCATATTGCCATAAGTACTTGATAACTTTAATTGCCTGCTGTACGGTTGATACCAAAATATATATGAGTGTGGATGTTGCGTATTTAAAGTAAATATCACTATCCGGTCTGAATCTAAGGGCCCTATCGTCGCATTTGACTCGCCTTTTAAAATTGTTTGTAGCATTCACGAGAGCGACAAGAGCAACGATAGTAGCATTTCCATGTCACACAGTTATACAGGTACAAAAACAGGTAAGCGTATAACTTGGCTTTAGATTTTATTTTTCGATTTGGTATTCATCGCCTAATACAAACAGTATGATACGACCCTAATTGATGGTATCGGTGTTTTCTCCTACATAAGCCAAAGTGAATAAGAGCAAAGAAATCAAGCAATGTAGTGCAGATATTTTGTGCCCTGCTTAGGAACGCACCGGAACCCGGAGGTGAAAGATAAGCGCTCATAACATTATCCATAACAGGAGTGGTGAAAGAGTAGAACACCCGTTCAGGATCTCTACATGCTCAAAAAGCTGCAGCTCTCACTAAAACTGAGAGCTATGTCAGCGGCTACTCGCCTCGTCGAACGAACCACTTTTCTTAACTTCGTCTCCATTTTCACATGCGAAATACTGCAAAGACTAGTGAAGATGAACATTAAGCCTAAAGGCCGGTTATGTGCCAAGTTTCGACTACTATACAAGAAGCGCCCAAGAACTAACAATACACAAAAAGTACCCAGTTTACTCCTGGAAAATCTCCGTGCTGCACGATTTCGGAAATCTACCGAATAAAGCATCAGGCTGTGCCCTCTGTTTATTTTTCAAAGACATAAAGGCAGTCGTGGGCCATACTATACTAAGAAGCATATTCTCATGGTCATATGCAGCAGATATAGCTGGACAAAAGCCGGTCATAGGGCTTTGTGGACGAAACTATATTCATGGATGTGTCGCCCGAGTATCTAGGCATGTTCGAGCACGATGCGCTTTGAATAAATGAGAACCTTACTTCACTCGGTCTGATTTACCTGCTGAACCCAATTTGCCCGGGAAACTCTGCCCATCTAGTCCGTTACCAGGGGCTTGGAGAACAAGTGAGCTTCAAGTGAGTGCGGGAATGGCTCTTATCGCAATACACACTGACGAGTGTGATACTTATCACATTTGCTATTCATACCATCATGAAATTTTGATAAATCTTCATGTTTGAAAACAGTCTTCGGCTCAGTAAAAGATCAATGACCCTTGAATGAGGCGTAGTCCTCGGCTTAGCGCTCATTGCAAATTACATCTTTGTATTGCTTTTAGGAGCAGGAAAACCCTCTCTATCTTTGCGGCCAATCCCAAATCTCATTCCACCGCTCATAACTCAACTCCACCGGCCCATCAAACCTGCCAAACCTTGGCGGCCCCATCCCAGGCTCAGGCAAGCAGACCCACTCTCGAATACATCCTGGCACCTCCTGCCTACTATGGCTCACGCATAAGAATGCCTGGTGATCCTGCAAGCCTGGTACCACGACCTTACCTTTCTTCGCAATCTGGCTTTCTATAGGATTTGGACCAGCATCGGTGTAGTGGAGTTCCATGTTCTCGCCTTGACTGAGAAATAGAAGGCACTTGTCGCGGACGATGTCGTCCATACCGCTGAAAGCTTCGTCTAGGATCACGATGTCTGGATTGCGGATGATGGCGCGGAGGAAGAGGACGACGCGTTGCGCTGAGAAAGACAGCTCGCCAAAGCGGAAGTGAGACGCCCAGGCGAGACTTCCGCTCGATGTCTCACCGTCTTTGAGAAGAGGATTGAGTTCTGCTTCGAACCATTGGAGACAGGCATCAACGCGGTGGGAGGCGTTGGCATCAAGTTTCGGGTTTGTGATTGGAGTATCGCTCCATGCTGACTCTAAGGTACGTTTTACAGAGAGGTATTTGGGAAAGAGAGCATGTACTTCAGGTGATGCATGACCCATCCGTGATTGGATGTCAAAGATGGTGATACCGGGCACGCCAGTTGAAGGAAGCCGTGAGCGTTGGAAGATCTTGACCGGGGCAGAGTACGTCTGAGGATGATCAGAGGTCACAAGACTTAGCAAAGTCGTCTTGCCTGAGCCATTAGCCCCAAAGACTCCCCACCGTTGGCCCCGATGAACATTCCACCACAGGCCATCCCGTTTTGTTCCATTGGTTTCTTGCGTCCAGTCACCGAGAACAGAGCTAGTGCCGTACTTGATGCGTACGCCTTCCATTTCAACAACTGGCTCTTTGATTGGGGTCTCTGCCGAGTCGAACTTCTCATATCCATCACGACTGAGAAGGGTAGCATTCGATGTTGAATCGTCTGCCTCGATGGTACTTGCTTCAAAATCACCTCTTTCGGACAAGTGCCGGCCAACCTCTCTAAGCTCAACATGCTTAGCATCGAGCTCACGACCTTCGGGACTTGCCGTGATTGATCTTTCGATGTTTTCGTATTGCTGTTTTAAGTACTGGAAGACTTCTTCTTTGGGACCCAACGCATCCACCTTACCATCCTCGCCTGCATAGACAATGTGAGTGATCCACTCCGGTATAACGTCCTGCGGCCTGAGTGATAGCACGATCCTGGGTTCACGAGCCTCTGCAAGTCGATGCAGAACTTTTGATATGTGTTGGGAAACAAACGGATCCAACCCAACTCGATAATTGTCAGCATCAACTCCTGCTGAATTAACCACGAATTGACTTACTGAAGGGGGCGTCCAAACAAAGCATCTCAGGGTTGGTCAAAAGAGCTTTCCCAATTCTCGCCCTGCGACTCTGTCCATTACTCAACGTGCTTACAGGTTTGTCAAAAAACTTCTCCAGCTCCAAATCCTTGACCACTTTCCTCATCATCTTTTCGTCTGGAGTTTTCTCTCTTATCATGTCCTCGCCAGGGTTCATGCCCACAATTCCCGTTAGATATAGCTTCAAAGTAAAATCCGTCTCTTCAACGCGACTTTCATAACGGGCGGATAGATACGCTCCGCCAAAGGCTTTGCGCTCAACATCGAAGCCAACATACTCAATGGCGCGCTCTGGATAGCGAAGCTTGGGATTCTTGGTGCTGATCTCGTCGGAGAGGAGGTACGGGAATGAACGGCCCGTGGGTGGGATGCAAAGGAGCTGTCCACGGAGAATCTGAAGAAATGCGGTTCTGATCGTAGAAGAGGGGCTCAATATGGCCCAATGCTGATTTGGCGTAGAGAAGGACGGCAAAGATAAACTCAGATCAGGGAACAATGGCGGGTTGGGAGGTGTATCTTGTCTGGTCACGGGATTTGTGGCTGGATGCTGACGATAAAAAGTGGCATTGTTGATTCGCACAATCGGATCTGAGTAAACTCTACGGGATACTTGCAACCTCGAACACCGTGAGGCCGTGAAGAATAACGCCGGCGTTCGTCGCATTGTCGAAAGGTTGCTGATATGGGCCGTCAACCCCAGACGGACCTTTATAAAATATCCTGCACAAAGAGTTTATCTAGTCTTCCGTAGCAGAGCTTTGGCCGTGCAAGGCGGAGCCGCACCCATCTCCCCGTCGTCAAGTCAGTGACGTCTACCCCACCCAAGCCGAGGTCTGCGGAGGCGCTGACTTTCACAGTCGCCCCGTCGTAGATGATTAAATGCGCGATTGAATGAGCTCTCCACACGCAGGCGACGATGCTCCCTGCATTCCAGCCCTCGCGGCCAAAGGTGTGGATCCCGCTCCTCTGCATCTTCTCCTACTAACAGCGACAACTCCAGCCATCACAGCAACCCACACGACCAACATACATATACCAACAGCAGCGTGCGATACACGAAACTCCGCATCCCACCCCTTCTTCGAGCTCCAACGAGGCCCGTCAACCTAATAGCAATCTAAGCAACTTCAAACCGCGGTCGCAACTCGAGGCTATGCCGCCATTCGCTCCCACCCAAAGCCCTCTTTTCCCGCCTTCCAACTTTTACAACAGTGCTGTGCGACATCCTGTCTTCTTCACGGAAACGCTAAGGAAACCTCCATTTCCCATACCAGACGTAGCAAGCCACGGCTGGAATCCGGTCGCCAACGGTTATATTCTGGAGCAGCGTAAACTTGAAGCAAACGGCAGTCCCAAAACGAAATTATAAGCAACGATTCTTTTTCTTCATGTCGAGAGACGCACGAATGAACGCATGGCTTACGACAAGCGTATGTAGAATGTCCTTGGCAGGTTTAGGTGTTGTATCTACGATAAGCACGCAGCTGCACTTTCAATAATACCCCCAAATATGCTCAATGTACCTTTCCAATACCTCATGCCAATACTATCGTTCCTGACTTATCTCCCCCCTTCTGATTCCCTTTTGATTCCTGTGTGTTTGTTGACTTACTTCCAATCCGCCTTCTATCTAAATAGTGGCAAGTAATTGCATACTACTATTTGGGAGCCTTACAATAACGTATCTAGACCAAGGCGTTCTTGATCTCGTTCTGCCCAACTTGATACCCGCTGGTATAACCTTGCCAGAGATTACACCAATCCCTTTGCGATGCTCTTGAGTCAAACACCACAGAAATCAGCCTCAGCATTGAAAACTCTAATTATTAGTCTCCGCAGAAGTCGTTATAGCATGGTAAGAGGCAGTTTGCAAAGTTCCTCAAATCAAGGTCTAGCCAAAGAGGCAGCAGGTCACCCTAAATCCAAACTCTGCCATCATTAAAAAGAGCGGAGTAGATTTTGAAGTAACCGTCCATTACCATCAGGTAAACCAATATCATCATATAAAGTATATACAACAATATGAGAAAACCCCAATTAACCAATCATTTCCTCCCACTATTTTAAGAAAGAACGCCTTGACAAACAGAATCCTATCTACCGTGATAATACTCCGTACCAGGGTGTTTCATTACCCAGCAGCACAGAACAGTTCACCGGAAACACAACCTAGAACACGAGAAAAGAAGAAAGGAAGAAAAGAAGGCACAGACAGAGCTGACCTTATTCCTCACCGCCAACCTATCAGCTCATCATCAATCAACCACACCTCGAAAAAAGAAAAAGCTGACCTGAACAAGGGACCCCTAGACCAGCCGAACCTCCACATTTAACCCCAGAGAAACGGTAACTCCTCCTTCCTCCTCCTACTCCTCCACTTAGGAGCCCCTTGAACGCGTCATCCACAAAACACTACAGCCTAAGGCCTTCCACAGAACACTTAGACCCTCCATTTTACGTCCTCTACACGCGTCTCACTTTCCAATAGCAAATACGTTCCAACGCCCTATGCAATCTAGCCCTTCTCATCATGCCCTTGCTTTAGGCAACAACATACACCCGCATCGCATCGTTCCCGCTCCACGCCCAGTAAAGCGATAGCAATAATCACAGCCTTGTCAGCGCCAACGGCACAGCTTGTAGCTCGGTAATCTAGAAATGTTATATTTTTTTCGGCCCCCAAACGGTTCGCATGTTCCCATGCCATGTTCAGCAGCCCTATGCCTTGTTTTCGATCGACGTAGCCTCCGAATGTAGGTACCTAAATTAATGCAGTTACATGATTTGCTTGATTCGATTCCTCTGTTATCCTTCCCTGTTTGTGTGTGGTGTGGGGGCCAATTTGTACGCTCATCGCACGACAGACACTATTGAACACGCCGGGTTAACGGAGGGAAAGATGGTGGTGGATGGGATGGGATGGTGCAGGAAGAGGGGCTGTGCTGGCTGGCACAGGTGTACAGCAGCATTTGTCAATTCAGTGACAGGGTTACACGACGCTCCTGTTGTGCAAACATGACACGCTCGGGTCCTGGGGATTTGCACTTGTTTGTATAACGACACCTTGTGAGACCCAGAATAGATGAAAAGATGACTTTTGGTACTACCATCTTGTCAGAGATCATCATAATATCATCTTAATGAGAAAGGCCACAAGCCTATCTGAACACTCTATCACCAAAAGAAAAGCAAATCCAATCACTCGGAATGTGAGAATGCAATTGATGAAATGTGACTTTTTTTTTTTTTTTGGCTTTCATTGAAAATACTGGACTACCAGATAGTTCTTTTAACCCAAAGAAGGGTTTTGTACGCCTTTTCGCCCTACGCCACCGCCCCGCTCACAGAAACAAAACAAAATAGGCTGTGCAGTGTACTTTGCAGAAATTGAAGACTGGAGTAATACAAGTGAGCGAGCGGGATGCTTCCTTCAGGTTTCCGGGTGCGAGCATAAGACAAAAACAAAAGAGAGAAACCCCGATAATCTATGTACAATAACGGAAGAAGTATTAACTGGGTTGAAATCTTATTGTGCAACCTTCTTCCCTGTCCCGTATTGCAGGATGGGATCGACTCCGAGTACGCCGTTGCAATGCATGATTAAGAGAGTTATATAGTACGGGTAGGTAGACAA
Organism: Acrocalymma vagum; assembly: GCA_028476805.1. Taxonomy (NCBI): domain Eukaryota; kingdom Fungi; phylum Ascomycota; class Dothideomycetes; order Pleosporales; family Acrocalymmaceae; genus Acrocalymma; species Acrocalymma vagum. The sequence goes on from JAQGEP010000057.1 coordinate 202,923, forward strand.
AAAAGGAAATAGGTGATCATAGGAATCGAGTAAGGCAAAAGGAAGCGCTCTTATGAGCTAGAAGGCTTGGTCTGCTCATCAGACCCGGGCTGGTTATTCAGCCTTGGGTCCCCAGCAAAAGGACCAGTTGGGAAGTTGGGAGTTGTCTCCGTGTTCTGACTCGGTGGTAAAGTGTATTCGTTGGGATTTGGAGCAAGAATAGGATCTGTCGACTTGGTGTCAGGATGCACATCAATGCCTTCTTGCGCTTCCAAGTCTGACTTGCTTCGGTTGTGGGCAAATTTCAACGAATCGTTGTCACCATTACGGTCGATTGGAGACCATCCAGCAACACTACCAGCGACGATTCCAGCCATGACGGTAGCCGGGCCAAAAGCCGAATTGGATCTTGACCTGGTACGGCGGCGGCTCCTGGAATCAGGTGTTGGGGGTGCGGGAGAGCCATCCTGATCATTGTTTGACCCGTTGTTGGGCGTACCGGGCAAGGAGTAGCTTGAGCGTGACCTCGAGAAAATCTCGCGTGGGTGTTGAACCTTGAACTTCAAGTTGCTGAGGCGTCCTCCACGAACCTTCTTGATAAAAGCGAGTTCCTCACGAATCTCAAGGAGGCCTTGGTTCCATTGATACTCGTCAGACACGACAACTTCGGGTGTTCGCTTTCTCTTCATAGCTTCCGGGATGCATTTGCGAATCAGTTCATCCGGAATCAGTCGAATAATCATACCGACAGGAAGGGATAATGCACCCAAGACGATCGAATAGCCCCATTGGGCGGCATTCAACTTCTCTGGGATGGAGAATGCATGGCCGCCTACAAAGATGATCATGGTCTGTCCACCGACCATAATGCAGATAATGATAATGAAGAAGATATTATGATGAATGTTCTCGAACACGTTGAAGCGGTTGTCTAGGCGACGGTTGTTGAGAGAGTTGAAGATCTGCATCCAGACGAAAGTGTTGAATACCAAAGTGGGCATGCTCTTCTTCTCCCTCTGACTTTCATATGACAAGATGCTCTCACCGGCGAAGTAGAGAATGAATGTCACAGTTAGCTGGTAGATTGCTTGGCCAATAATCATCTTCCACATTCTTAGAGTGATCAAAGGAGCCGACTTAGGAGATGGTTTCCGGTCGAGCAGAGAACGAGTCGGGGGATCCGTAGCGAGAGCGAGAGCGGCGAAAGTGTCCATAATCAGGTTGACCCACAGCAGCTGAACCGCAGTAAGGACAGAAGTTTGCTCTGAGCTGGAGACAGCAGATACAAAGGTAAGCAAGACGGCGGTGATGTTAACTGTGATCTGGAACTGAAGGAACTTTTGGACAGCATCATTGACAGCACGGCCCCAAAGGAGCGCTTTGACAATAGATGCAAAGTTGTCGTCCATGAGAATGATAGCAGATGCCTCCTTCGCAACTTCTGTTCCAGCAATACCCATAGAGAAACCAACATCAGCGGTCTTGAGCGCAGGAGCGTCGTTGGTACCATCACCGGTGACTGCAACTGTCTCGCCCAGTTCTTTAAGACGTTTGACAAGTCGTCGCTTATCTTCAGGACTGGAACGAGCAAGTACGCAAAGTTTTGGAATGATGGCATCCATATCCCTCTTCGATAGTTTCCTGAACGTGGGTCCTTCCATGACGATTCCGCCGGGAATAAGGATATTGCAGTCCTGTGCAATAGCTTTGGCTGTAAGAACGTTGTCACCAGTAACCATGCGGACGTAGACACCGGCATGCTGGCAGTCCTCGACAGCTTCACGAACACCGTCACGAAGAGGGTCTTGAATACCGACAACTGCAATAAATGTCATGTTTTTGAACACATCCTCAAAAACAGCTTGGGATGGGTCGTCCTCATTCTTACGAGAATCCTTGGGAGGCCAGCTGGCAAAGTCGCGATAGATAAGACCGATAGTTCGTAGAGACCGAGATGCGTAGGTTGTGATTACCTGGTCGAGCGTTTCACGGTTTGCTTTAGTCATTGGAGCATCCATGAGCTCCTTCGTGGCGTCCGAAACAATTTTTTCGCATTTACCGAGCAAGATCTCCGAGGCACCCTTGACATACATTCTGTAACGATCATCGTCCAGTTTGACAATTACGGCAGAACATTTAATTGCGGAATCGAAGGGAACCACTTGGACTACGTTGGCATTTGATCGCTCTGTATTGACAGGGCCCATGCCTAAGTGGTCACGTGCAAAACCGAGGAGAGCTGTTTCGGTTTTGGAACCGATGAATGGGTCAGGACCGCCATCGTCGCCCTCGAATGCTGTAGTGTTCTGAACAATTGACTGTTCTAAGAGGTCCTTGACATCCTTATTCAGGGTCGAAACAAATTCTTTTGGTGAAACATCATCCGGATCGACGGGAGAGTCAACAGTCTTTTTGCCCTTGTCAAGATCATCATCCAAAGGTGCAGCAGAAGGTGCGGTCTTGAGTTTCTTGTCGCCAAAACGGAGAGCTGTTCCAAGCGTTCCAGAAACGACAGTCATTCGGTTTTGTGTCAAGGTGCCAGTCTTGTCGGAGCAGATAGTGGTTGCGTTTCCCATAGTTTCACAAGATCGCAGCAATCGGACAAGATTGTTGTCCTTCAGCATTCGAGTGGTTGCGAAAGCCAGTGCAAGTGTGACCGCAAGCGGCAGACCCTCGGGGACTGCGACAACAACGACGGTGATAGCAACAATCAGGATGTTAAGGAAGTTCTGGCCCTTTTCAGCTGGTGTTGCAGTGCTAGTTCGAAGGTGAACCAGGAACTCGATAAAGAGAACGACAAAGAGTAACAATGCGGAAGCTCCACCCAGTTTAGCGATATATTCAGCGAGAACATTCAGTTTTGACTGAAGGGGAGTGACTTCGCTTTCCTCGCGCAAGGACATCATAGTTTTGCCGTAGCTGGAATGTATGC
>JAQGEP010000570.1:0-14570 GCA_028476805.1 Acrocalymma vagum
AAAGAGGGAGTTGCCTAAATAGGCAACTGTAGGCGACAGTAGGCAGAAACGTCTACCTGGCGCCACGACGCGCAGGGCTTGCTATCCGCCAACACCAAACGCATGGAGGGCCGGGCTAATAAAGCTGGCCTTGAAGGAGCACATGGCTCACTCTATGAGACATTAGAGTCTCTTGATATCCTCTTTAAGAAGCTCCAGGAGGCTGGAAAGTTCGCAGACGATCACCCCAAGGAAGTTTCTGAATACTATTCATGCGCCATTGATACTGCCCGCACCAAGCTTGAAGAATACTACACCCTTACGGATGCTACGCCAGCGTACCGATGCGCCGTTGCCCTGCATCCTGCGAACAAATTTACCTATTTCGAGCTCGAATGGAGTCATGAGAAGAAATGGATCGCTGAGGCAAAGCGGGTAGTGCAGGATGTGTACGCACGCTACGAGGAAGCAGCTGCGGAAGTAGATATAGCTGAATCAACACAAGAGGAGGATAATGAGGTTACTACTGATAGCGATACTGCGCTTGATCTTTTCCAGCAAGCTCGTAAGCGTCGTCAACGGCTCGCCGCTACTTCAGCGTCTATTACGCGAGGAAGGAAGCGTACAAAACTCACCTCTGAGCTTGATGAGTTTATGGCTAGGGCTAATAAAGCAGATCAGGATGTCGAGGATCCTCTGGAGTGGTGGGTTCACCATGCATCTGATTACCCTGTGCTCTCTAAGATGGCGTTTGATTTGTTCAGTTGTCCGGCAATGAGCTCTGAGTGTGAGCGCGTATTCTCACAAACGAAGAAGGTCATCACAGATGAACGAAATCGCCTCAATTCAGACACTGTGGCAGCGATCGAATGTCAAAAGCACCTTCTTCGAACCGGTATGCTTTCATAGGTCTATCATAGATTCAAAATCAGGAAATATCACCAAGTAATGTCAAGCAAGCAAGTAAAGTAAAGGATTCTCGTCAAGCAAGCAAGTAAAGTAAATGTTTTCATCAAGCAAGTAAAGTAAAGGGGTAGATTTTTACTTTACTTGCTTGTTGGACACACTGGAGGTTTATGCTTCAGCAACCAGTCAACGACCTCAATATGGCCTTCCTCACACGTGGCGAGAAGGATAGGCTTGTCACCAGGAAAGCCCACTTCACCAATTAGAGCCCGTGGGTTTTCCGACCGATCCAGGACATCTTGAGCACTTTCAGCGTCGTTATTAACGCAGTGACTGTCGAACAGCAATTTTTCTTGCCATGGCTCAGGCGATTGGATACTTAAAGTCGCAAATGCCCCGACAAGGTCTTCGTCCCCTTCATTCGATTCCTCAGGTGAGCTGTGCTCCTCCTCTAGGCTGCCCACTTGAACAACTTCCCACTGAAGATATTCGGTATCATCAATGCCCCAACCAATGGTTCTCCAACGGCTTCTCTTGTTATCAATCTCCCACCATAATCCATCCGTAAGTGGGTCATCTTCAAATGGAAATAGTAACCGGTAGTATGAAAGTTTGTGAGGGCGTTGATGGCTCAGAACCGGTACGCAGTGCGCAAGTCTAGAGTTTATTGACCCTGACTCTGGCATGGTGTAGCCATGACTGTGAATCTTCTTATTGCAATTGAAGGGACAACGGACTTCGACGCCATGAGCGTCCCATGCCAACACAAGTGCTGCTTCGAGGTGTGCCATTTGAGTATGTGAAACGAAGTATCTAAGTTAGTAGATGGCGAGCGTTTATCCTGTGCCATTTGAGTATGTGAAACGAAGTATCTAAGATAGCAGATGGCGAGCGTTTATCTGCGGGCTTGCATACCCCGCACCTTACCAACTCTTTTCCTCTAAAGCGCCCGTAGTGCCGAACTTGGACGGACGGAATCAGAACCAACTACCCCGCTCCGAGTCAGGAACGCTATTGTCTATCGGCCCTTTGAACTGCTCTCCGGCTGTTCACCCAGCACGATTTTATCCCTCTCACAGCTGGCGGAGTGTTGCGGTACGCATCTTCTTTTTACTCCCTATCCTGGGTCTCTGGGCCTTGAACATGTACTTCCTACGGCCCTGGAGCAGTGGAACAACCAGCAGTACGAACTTCGCGGCAATAGTATTTTATCTGTTAGTCATCCCCTGCATTGGTTCGGTCTGGTAACAAGATTTACACATGTGTGGTATACTCAATGATGGTTGGGATGATTATTGTTGCCGTTCTAGAGTAGGAAGTGCACAAGTTTCCCAATTTGCAAGAGATATTATAAAAACCTGTAGTAAGGTATAGACACTTCTCGCCCCTAACAGCAACGCTAGGAATCGATTAACAGTATAAGCTGGACGATGATCAACTTCAACAAAAAAGCAGGACTGAGCTGTTCTTGGGTAAAAAAGCTGTACGTTACAGAACAGCTTCAGCCACTGTATCAGGAACTGTCAAGATCATGAAGGTCATATTTAGCAACTAGAAGTACTCATAAATATTGCCTTGAAATGAAGGATTGATTGGATATGTTGAGGTAATGACTGGTTATATACATGATGATCGAATAGCTGTAGTGACAGTGTGGTTTCATCAACGTTCCATGATAACGTGATGGACGCCGCCTTTAGCGCATGGTAGCAAGGTTGCCCGTGGTAGTTTTGCCAATACTTACTTTATTCACACCAAATTCCCTAGACATAATAAACATGATGCGGTTGATGTATATGTTATATCCCATGATACTCGCGTCCATTCCTTTCCAATCACTCTGTTCCCTTCCTCCGTCAGGTCTTGCAATTTCTCTCCATTTTTATCTGTGCCGCAAACACAAGTTATATCTCATCTGCCGCTGCTCATTCAAATGGCAATCGCCATTGACAAGGGTTCCGCCCTTCTGCTTCAGGCACAAAAGTGACATATTCTTCGTCGTGAACTGTAACAGCCCTGCCCGGTACAAGAGTTAGCATATATTTATTCAAACAGCACCCGCTTCTATATCTCTGTTATTACGTACGCTGCACCGCATTCAATGCTCTCCCCAACCGCGCTGAGAATTGCGCGAAGAATACCGTTTAGTATCCACCCGACTCGCTCGTACTCTGCCAACAGAGGCGACGGTGGTAAAATAACCACCTTTGTCCAGTCTGCTATGCCCGCTAAGGCTGCTTGTACTGTCTCCAAACATGCTCTGCACAGGGGAGTCCCCTCCCCACCCAGTAACACCGCTTTGGCATCGCGGATCTTATCCACAATCTCCGACACGCAATCCTCGTGTAGAAAACTCGCAGCAATAGGCTGCTCAGATGTAATCCGCGCCCATGGCGCTGCTGCCTGCCTGTCAACCCTCGCCAGGGTGTTCTCGTCCCGAGCCGTGCTGGAACAATCTCCTGAGCCCACTCTATCCGCATCCGCTTTGAGCCCACGGCCCCTCAACTGCAGTACTCGCTCCAGTGTATCCCGTCCCCCACGCCAGGGGAATATCTTACAACAAAAAAAATAAACAAGAACCTAGAGAATCTATTCTCTATCTTCAATGAATAATTAACACAGTCGTTAGTGAATCATCCGATTCCTCTCTCGTCAGAGATATCTTCGCCAAGACATAATGATTGGTTGATGATGATGATGATGATGATGATGATGATGTCGTCTTTGGCTGTGCAGGGGTTTTCGCCCTATTTAGCCCCACTTCTAGCTAAGCTTGCTATCTAACCCTAAATGTATTGGTACCAAAATTCATTCTTCAGCCCAATCTCGATGAGGCCTGTTTGCAAAGTGCCTCCTACCTCTCCTATAATCTCTCGGAGGAGATTAAGGCCTTTGCACTCCATCGTGTAAATAGCTTTATCCACGGCCGATCATGTAAAAAACCGCTTCACACGAAGCTTCTTGAGAGGACTTACCATAGGTATAAGGCAATCTGGCACAAGGTGTTATGCTATGTCTACAGACTTGCTATCCTTCGCAATAGTTAGTCGGATTCCTGCTAGCGAGTCAGATACCAGCGAACTACAACAGGCTTGCCTTGACTTTTGCCTCGCCCTTCTCGACCGTGAACTCCACGGGAAACTTACCGACAGCATTCTAGTTGGGTTTCTTGCTGCGCTTGGCATCAACAAGGATTGCAATGGCTTTGATGATGCTGTTCAGTTCACCCCAAAACTGTCAGCTCTCATCAAGCTTGCTCAGCTCTTAGTTTTGCAGCACGCTGTCACCGAGAATAAAGCAGGGCGCACACAATACCCAAATGAGTTAGTAGCTGAGCTACAGCCATTATCGATGTTTATCTTTCCGGAGTTATCAACCCAATCGCCGCGGCTCCATTCTCCGCAATCCACTAAGCCTACAGCCTCACTTGCTCGATTAAGCACCAATCACGTGCATTAATGCGAATAGACTGCTTCGATCATAGAAACAATGAATCAGAGCATCACTAACCTAGATATTAGAGTCTAAGTAATTCCCCATACAGTATTCTATTGACGGTATGAATAGGCGTATGTCGACGTAACCTCGTAACACCTCGTGACCCGGGCGTTTGTCTCGTCGTGACGGTACTGTGTGTACCGTTGCCTGCCATCCTTTTTTTCTACAATCACAGTTTAATCTGAACTCGGCGTAAGAGTCTTTTCAGCCACCAAGACTGGGCTTGTGTATGGGTGACTTGGCCTTTTCGATGCGGAGCATGAAATATTATCGTTCCAAGTCTTGGTGACGCATCTCCAACATACTCGAACCGGTACACTGAACCTGTCAATGGTATCATTTGAAAGCCAATACCTGTCATAGCCCTGCAGAACTCATTCCAGTGGAGCCCTGAGTTATCTTCCGAAGAGGGAGCCAACAGTGCAGCCCAGAATTCTTTGTTCCTTAGTGGCACGACCACTGGGGGAGCTGAATCCACCGACTTCAGTGATGGTGCGACGGTCCCTAAATCTGGTGTTATGTGAGGCAGACGATGTTTTGATCGCTTCAGTTGCGTGCGAGAGACGGCCGGTAGGTTAGATGACACGTTTCGCGTATCGAATGATGGATTGTCCACCAAAGGCGCGGTATCGATTGGTGCTCTTTGTTGTATCAATTCAAAGATCGTTCCGTCTGCAGACTCGACTTTCATACGTTGATCAATCATGGTCCAAAAGCTGCGCAGGCGCTTGTGTGTATCGATGTCTTGACGGCGCGTGTACTTTTCGAGCTTGCGGCATTCAGCTTCACCTAGCCCCCGATAGACTTTATCAGCGAGCGTAGTCCATGGACGTGACCGCTTCTGCCAGCATGTCTCTAATTCATTGACTTTGTTGGTAAGTGCAACCGCATCTGTTTCGAAAGTGTAGTGCTTCCATGTCTCTCGAACGCAAACGGCTAAGATAGATATATCATTCAGTACTTGCATAACTGCAACTGGAACTGTCAAGTCAGTCTCAGGTTTTCTCATCTCTCGATCGATTACCCGCATAACCGCTGGGAGCCCCATAATCCAGATTGCCGGATCGCACTTTTTCACCATATCGAACAACTTGGAAAATACGTTGTCGGTACGAATTTTGTCCGGTAACCACGAAACTGTGGCCAGATGACACACCATTTCATCAAGAGTCGACTGAAATGCCGCATATAAGGACATCATGTTGGGCGAGTGTGTGGTAGCGGACCTCTCAGCATCAAGATGGTCTCCGAGTGACTGAAATGTATCAATACGATAGAAGGCAGTGCGCAGCATATTAAGAACGCGCTCCTCTCCATTTCCAGATGTTTCATTCCAGCACTCAATGAATGAGTCAGGGTCCGATCTAAGCTGCCAGAGGTCATCCATTGCCCCATCTCGCGAAGCATTCGTCAGAAGTGTCAAATATTCTAGATCGATGTGTTGCGGATGACCGTGGAAATCCAAGAGCGCGGCTCGAGCGAACAAAGAAAGAGGCTCATTACTGCCAGAAATTGGCAATGCGTCTCCTGGGTTAAATAAATCCACCAGCTTTTCAGGGCACGAGACAAGAAATTCGTATGTTCGGTATTGTGCTTCGAGTTGCAGGATGCCTATGCTAGCATGATGGCCGCCCAGAGAGGCGCTTACTAAATGAGTCTCAGCCCTTTGCAGGGGCAGTGATTTATCTACCTAACAACCTATCATCTCTACGTTTCGAAACATCTGTTGGAGTGTGTCTAGAGCGGGTCGGCCATCCTCCCTGCTAGCGTAACCAAGGTGTTCGTCCACCACTTCTCAAGGTATAAATATATTCAGTCTAGTCATTTGCAAAATCGCCGTCCGCTGAGGCCTGACCGCCGCAAGTCAGCCGTGCCGCGCCACAATGGGTGGAATGGCGGCTGTGGCTTCGGCTCCATTCCAGGTTTGAAGTATTTCGAGTAGGTGAATGTCGATTTCCCCTTTCGATGTACTTTCTTGGATCGTATTGAAAGGCCCAGGCTGTAATTCATTGGCACTTTCGGGCGACAACTCACCATTGGTACGCAAGAAAGACTGCTTCTTCAATTCCATTTTGAAGAGCACAGACACTTGGGTTATCGATAGAGCAATGTCGCTGTGGTGGTAGCCTGTGGGGAATCCTCATTTACCAGCAACATGCCACATGCCACAATCACAACATACCTACAGATTACATGCATCAGAATTGCAAACTTCCACCTGCAGGTGCGCTTATTTCGTGTCGTGAAACGACTTTGGAATTTTAGGTTTGCCCAGGCTTGGGAGTCAAAGGGTTTCAACCGCTCAACGCCTGCCAAAATATGCCCCGCCCAATCGCCCCGTACCGTTCGCTAAAATTTCCCGCCAAGACGAGGGCTGCTGCCTCAGCTTTCAAATTCAGCCTTCCCACCGGGCGCTTGCCCCTCTGAACACTTCACCTACAACTATCCAATGTTGCCCGAGGCATATCTTCCTGCAATGGCCGACTTTGATCCAAGTATCTACAAGCAGAGAATCCAGTCTTTCCGTGCTTCGGATCATGACCGAGAACGACTTATTATCGTACGTTTGTCGCGCGCGACTACGCCTCCTGTCCATTCCTATTGCCCCACGAAAATGGGCTGACCAGTATCCAGGAACTTCTTCACGAGCATTCTACGCTGCTAGAAGAGTATAGAATACTAAAGAGTGACTTCGCCAGTGAAAGGGATACTAGGAGATACTACCAGAAGTTGATCGAAGACAAGCAGAGAGCGATTGCTGACAGGGAGAAACTCCTCGCCAACCAAGAGCTGGAGATTGTGAGTATTATCTTTGCGATTTTGCACAGCCCAGAGCAGCTTTTATTCATGATCCATGATACAAGTGAGACGTATGCGGAACCTCAAATAGATGCTAGTTGATCCCTTTCAGTACATTGATCAGGTTATCCACTCGCTTGCTTGGTGGCTCTATTCGAGTTCGCAAGCGCAGCTAACACTTTTTTGATTTCTAGGGCAACAACTCTTTCGTGTTAGCTCTTATTGATGGAGATGGAGTTATAGTAAATCAAACCTGGCTCTTTCTCGAAAGCTGCTTGTTAACAACTACTTAGTTTCAAGATGCCTTACTTCAAGCTGGCAGCAATGGTGGATCTGAGGCAGCTTCTCGACTTCAAAGTGTGATCCTTGACTATCTTGGCTCAATTTACAACAACTCTGGAAACTGGTCAATCATGGTCCAAATCTATGTCAGCCTTGATAAACTCGCGCAGAAACTGGCTTCAGTCGGCCTGCTGCGTGCCCCTTACGAGCTCCGCTCATTCGCTCAGAGCTTTAGTCTCAACCAGCCCTTATTTAGCATTATCGATGTTGGTCAGGGAAAAGAACGCGCTGACCACAAGATAAAAGGTATTTTCAATCTTGAAGGTGGGTTGTGCGCCAATACTGACGCTTATATTTCAGAAATGCTTCGCACTTTCAGCGATAACCCAACGTGCTGCCACATTTTCTTCGGTGGATGCCATGATGCGGGCTATCTCATCAACCTTGATCAATATAAGCATAATGCGATCAAAGCTTCACATATAACGCTCTTAGAATCAACTCCTGCGTTCAGAGGATTTGCGGATTTGCCCAACTTTAAGCGAACTCGATTCGATGAAGTGTTCAGATCCGAACATCTGCCTGACGGACCTCCGGTACCAATTCCTCAATCTGTACAGACTCCCGTGCAGGCTCCTGTTCCAGGACCTATACGCTCTTTGACGAACAAGAGCTCACCGTCGGCCTCACCAAAAACCACTCCGGCCGCTATTTCGCCCACAACATCCTCCCCTATCACAGCACCGTCGGCACCGTCGGTGTCGTCAGTGCCATCAGCGCCATCAGCACCGCCGGCACCGTCAGCACCGTCAGCACCTTCAGCACTATCCGCAGCGAGCAACCAAACTGATCAAACGCCTACTGACCCATCATGGGTCAATGTAGGAAAAGCCGGGTCTGCAACAGGCAACATCAATATCGCATCAACCTCCAAGAAGGGTAAGAAAGTTAAAAAGGAATATATTTACTACAACAAGGACCACCAACGACTCGACGAGCCCCTCCCACGAATCGATCGGGAGGCTGCTGACTCCCTTGAGCGACGACGCATGGCTGGGGCAAAGAAACTTTGCAACAACTATCATCTGAATGATGGCAAATGCGACCAGGGCAAATTTTGCCAATTCCAGCACCACCCAAAGCTGAGTGCAGAAGAAAAGGTTGCCCTGAAATATAAAACTCGCACTCTGCCATGCAGAAACAGATACTGCGAGAATTTCAAATGCTGTAAGTTGAATTCTTGGTGTGACCCAAAGATCATCAAACGAAATCCAGCCATTGAGGTTCAGCAACGGCCAATCCATGGAGCTGAGTTAGGAGCGTTGCATGTAATGATTCCTCCATTGGCCCATCAACTACGCTTGAACAGGAGCATGTCTCTGTCTCTATTTGAAAACATACTGACCAGTTGCACAGATTTGGGTCATCAATGCTCTATGGAACGCGACTACGGAGAGTGCAGGTATCCAGACTCTTGTAAGTGCTGCCACAGCGCATGCTCTCCCCTTTTGCTTTGTTTCGCAGTGTCTCTTTTAACTCTCTTGTCTAGGCAATCTTCGGTCCACGCACGGCATGGACAAGAAGAAGTATTCCAGATGGGATCAGGAGGGCAACGAGGAACTTGCGCCAGGCGTCGTCCACGTCACTTAAACATTATTTATGTACTTCGAGTATCAATAAGGTTACATGCAGCAAACGGTGATCTTCGACATATTGAAGAATTTTCAACCGCGAACTTATAAACAAGAAACTTTGGGATGAGTGTTCTCATTTAGTTATGTTTTTCTAAGTGGACGTTAAGTAATGGGGATCGGCAAATTGAAAAGCTATCCAAATAAGAGATGGCTGAACTTGTGAGCCACTACATCTAAATCTGGGAGGGCACTTGTGGGAGCATGAATCACGGTTATATGAATCTTGTTGATGAATATTATGCTCAACGACGCTTCTCTTTCTCTAGTATCAGTGACTTCTTCTCCGCCGGTAAAGTCCACCGACCAAACCAATCCATCAACACGGCACTCGCATTCCACATGAACGGCCCAACCGAAAAGCCTCATACTGCTCATCCAACGGCACAGTACTCGGCCACCCATGGCCCAACCCTTTGACAAATACCGGACAACGACATCACTCCAGTCTCCACAACTCCAACTACTCCTCTGCACGGTACCCCCTGCAACCACGCACTCGCATTAAGCGTAAGCCCCGTCTCCAAATACGCTTCCACCGATAACTTCTCCTCCTCCTGCGTCTCTGGACTGGGACTTGAACTCGGACACCCATTCCTCTCCGCCCAATCCGGCAACCACGTCGGCACAGCCAAAGTATCCGGATCCGGCACCCCATTCTGAAGACGGCATCGTGAGCAGGGCCCGAGACCTCGAGGAACATGGTGCAGTCAACGATCTTGCCAGTAGTGAGACCGGGGGAATGCGTGGGCCGATATGCAGACGTGATTCTTGCATGACAGTGCATTATGTAGCATAAGATACTGATGATGAATGGAAGCTGAACAATTTCCCGGCCTTCAACCAGCAGCTTGCCCGCGACGCGCTTCGTTCTATGACCAATTTCGCCCCTCATTTGACCTCTCCGAGAGCTCATTATATAGAAAGAGCCCTCACCGCACAGCTCGTCGAGTGCCTCACTCCACTTCTTGTGCCTCTAGATCAATCTGGCACGTCAGGATCGTCTACACTGGGTCCCATAAAAGCGGCTGCTAAACTCTCATGACCACTGCTGCTAAAACAACGACACTTGTTTCTTTGCGCCTTCTTCCCCAGAATCGACACTGGGAATCGTTCTCCGTCTCCCGACTTTACCACTGCAATTCACCGATACCACCTCTTGGGACACAATCACAGACGTGCCTCCGGACCATAAACCTGAGCTGCAGCGTTCCTTCAAGGCGGTTATATCTAGTCTCTTTATCCTGCTCACATGACACGAGGATGAAGTCCTGCACCTGTTTTCGTCGACCAACCTAGGCAACATGGGCCTGGCACCCTCTGCTGAATTCGCTTCATCATCACGCCCTCTCTGCGCCGGAGCCTGCGATGAAGATGCCTATATTGGCAAAACTGCCATGGGCAACCTTGCTACCATGCGCTAAAGGCGGCGTCCGTCACGTTGTTATGGAACGTTGATGAAACCACACTGCCACTACAGCTATTCGATCATCATGTATATAACCAGTCATTACCTCAACATATCCAATCAATCAATTCATTCAAGACAATATTTATTGCCTATCACCCTGATCTTTCTTAAGTAGCAACGTCGTTCGTTGTCCCCTTCGTCCAGGCAGCCTTGAGCGCTACACATGTTAGAACTTTTCCTAAACTTCACTCTCTGCTGTTGCACGCTCAGTCATAATTCTAGTCAAGCCTTCATTTATTCTTGTTACATCCCTTTCTCAAACTGACTGTCATAGGTGGAACTTGGTCTGTATACGTTATTTCACTTCATATTTTCGCTCTTAGTCCGCGATGATAATCCAGATTCTGTTCTCACCCATCACCCGCTTCAGCACAAAGCTTTGATATCTGTTCTTTCTGCGTGAGCTATGCATGCCAGAGAAAGTTAAATGTGTGAAGTGGAAATTTGTTCTGCACTCCTGCAGTGGCGTCTGCAGAAGCCCTGTCTAGGGACACTTAAATACCCTCCCCTTTCACTCTACATGAATATAGTTCCTAGCCTAAACGTTACCGCTGTATCAACATCGCATAAGCCACATCAGGTTTCTGACAAGGGTTTGATCCAGCATCATCCCCTAAGGGCGAGCGTCTTTCCAAGCGCCCAGAGGGTGAATTAGCTTTGCCTCTGAGGCCCTTCCCAGCCACCTCTATTCCAGGTCAAGCTGTCGGCGCCGGGGACAATATTTAACAGAACAGCCCACATCTTTGCTGAATCATCTACACCTCCGTCATTCATATTTGTCCTAATTCAGGAGCTAACTACTTCTTCACTCGCCATGGAAACCTCCAACTCAGTCACGTCCTCATCAGTGCCTTCCAATCAGCCACAATCTCGTCGAGAAACTCCGGAACAAGCCGTGGATTTTCCAAGCTCTCTTCAACAACGAGTGAAAGATAATTGGGAGAAACAGAGGCCGCATTATATACGAATGTATGAATCGTTCATGGTGTGAGTATGCTGTCGGAGGAATGACCCGTTTCGAGGGACAATAATTGATTATGCTCAGGTCTACGTTGGACGGTTTGCCATCCCAACGGGCTCTAGATAATGGCCTGAATAACGGCACGTCGGCACACCCGCTACTGCCAGCCTCTGGGGTCACGTCGCCTATTATCTCTCCGCCAACACCTGCCAATAACACTCATTGCAGGCGCCGAAAGCCTTGCAAAAGATGCTCACACCTTGAGCTAAAATGCGACCAAAACGCGAATTGTATCACATGCACTGAAGTTGGGGACCTATGTGTAAGAAGGCGGATAGAGGGAGCCGCTTGCGCGAGATGCAGGCAAAAGAAGCTGAAATGTGATAAAAACGCATATTGTTATAACTGCAATAGATGTGGTGTTCTATGTACGGGCCAGGGGACGAAGCAGCCAGGCTAAGAGAGCTTCTACACTTCCAAGCTCACCTCGTCATAGGACTGGATCACACCTTATCGTAACGTAAATACTATGGTCAAAATGCAATCCATCTCACCAACAGGGATGGGCTGCTTAGTGCCACTGCCACCATGCAAAAGCCTCATTTTGGCATAGCCTGACGCTTTTGCATTCAGATCGTCGCTCCTGCCAAGCAGCTCCAAGGATCCTCATAAGGAAGCGGGTACGGCTGGGGAAAGATACCCATAATAGTACATGGATGCATGCAGTCAAGGTTTGATGGAGCACGCCCCGATCTGCCCCCAGTAAGCCACAATGCAACCATGTCACTTTCAACATGTACGGATACGTAATCCATTCGTGTAAGAGGGGAAAGCGGGCGATCGATGTATTGAATTTTTAACACTGTGAATGAACCAGAAAGGACGCCCTCGCTCTGAGATCCTCTCGTGGCCATCGATAATCAACAGCCTGTGTGATCCCAGCTTGGTATCAGTCGTATGCTTGTTGAAATGCTTCAGCCAGTCGACTCCGCACTCATTATTCGTCCATCCATTATCACTAACACCGATTCTATAGTCGGAAGGCAGTCCTGGGAACCAACGGCACAACAGCGTGGGCAAGACTGGGCGATTTGCAGACCGACATGGCGCTAGAATTAAGCGACCCGTTCACTACATTCTTGACTGCATTAGCTGTTTTGAGAGAATCTAGCTTTGGTTCGCAGCCTCAGTACGCCGAGTCGCCGCCATTTCGGAGCAGCTTTCCTGTTCTCAAATATGAGTGGAGTGTACGTATCAACACCGCTATTGGCTAACATTCAAGTATGGCCGAGAGACGACGTACAATAGGGACTGGCGACCATCTACAACCATATTCGGGTTCTGAGTGGGGTGATACCATGCGTGCAAACTGGTACCAACCGCGGTGCCACCATGGTCACCACAATTGTATATGCCGGCTTCTCCTGAACCTGTTTCAAAGCGCTCGAAGCTGCCCACGCTACGCCTAGTCCGATCGAGCAGTCCATTTGTTATCTAGGTCGTCAATGGTCTTTGCTCGTATTGGAATGATTGCTGAGATATGCCTTCTTTAACACACAACTATGGACAGAATCAGTGGAAGCTCATCGTGTTGGGGGGAGGCGACGTTGGGAAAACTTTATTATAAGTACTTTTGTCAGATTACATGGCCCCTTGCACTAGCAAAGGGCTGGGTCACCTGAGAAACATTCCACCCTCACCTGAGACACAGACCACCCTGGCTTAGGATGCGGTCTTATAGTTACAGAGAGGTTTTTACTACTTGAAAAACGACCTCAGTTCAATCAATGAATCATTCGATCTTATCGAAGAATACCCTTCAATCTGACAACTTTAAAGATTTAGTTACTATTATAAAAGAGTAACTTAGATAGTTTCTATGGTATCCGCTCAAATTTCCATCGACCAATGAGGTGCCGATGATTAGTCAACGGCCCCAACTACCCCGCGAGAGGCCAGATGTGCTTCACAGTAGCGTCGCTTCGCACGCTACGGCAATATCGAATATTATTAAAGAGTGCAAGATGGCTCTAAATTCCCCCCAAACCCAGCGTAATCTCATTCGCGATATGATCAACTGAGCCTACCATCTTACATATAAAGGGAAACATGTATTTATTTGGCAGTCTCTAAGCTCGAAGGAGAGTCAGTTATTCTTCTGTGTTGTTTAAGGACTACACGTACTTCATAGCACTTTCTTTATATTCACTCCAATAGCGCACCTTTCCTGACCCTGCAGTAAAGCCCGGGGCAACGTAGATCCTTACCCCGTCTATAGGACTCTGCCACCCAAATGTGAACTCCTGTAGGCAGCTTCCACAAATCTCTTCCCATGTTCGTTTCCCAATTATGAGGCAAGATGTCGGCTTGCATGTAGAAACGACCTTGCGGTAGCAACTCTTCTCAAATACATGACCTTCTTCAAGGCCTGAGAGCCCGAGAAATCGGCGATATGTGACTGATATTTTGCGAGGAAGCTTATCCACGAAACCAAACCGTTCGACGCCCTGTTTCTGGAGTTGTCGCAAGCGCTCTTCGTACTCGTTGCTCTCCTGGGCCTTTTCGCGTAGTGCTATTTTTTCCTGGTCGCGGCGTTCGTCCTCCTTTCTACGGCGTTCTTTTAAAGCTCTTTCGACGTAGCTCTTTTCCTCTTCTTCTGTGTTAATAGGAATCGATCTGCGCCATTCCTTTCTGTCGGCTTTGCAAGAGTGGCGCAAATAATCATGGGGCTCAAGGCCAGGGTCCGCTAACTGTTCGGCAACAGTTTTGTCGGCGTCGGGGCAAATGCAAACAGGATTTCCCTGTATGAAGACTCCCATCTCTTAAAAGTACGGACGGAAGGTGGGAAGTGTTGTTTGTTGCCAAGAATAATTGCGGGGAGCCTCTAGTTATCCCTCGCTCCGTAGGATTGCGCCGCACACGGACCACCTTTTTCAACCAATCGGATTAATGGATTGCCCACTTCAGCTCTATTTGATTATTG
>JAQGEP010000571.1:0-14515 GCA_028476805.1 Acrocalymma vagum
ACAAGTCAAATAAATCAAGCCCATGGTCGATTTTAGAGCAATCAAATCAAGTTAGAGGCTGAGGCTTGACTTGACTTGATTGTTGCCAACTATGGGAGACATGGTGCTACTTAGCACACGTAACATCGAATCAGCCAGACCCATTCCAAAACTAGATCACAAGTTCATCGGCCCCTTCCGAATCGAGCGTGTGCTCAAACCTCACTCCTACCAACTAAAATTGCCACACGAATTAGACTTAATTCACAACTCATTCCATACCAACCTCCTGCGACCATCACCAAACGACCCACTCCCCGGCCAACACAACCCACCGCCCCCACCAATCACGCTAGATGCAAAGGGGGAGAAACTCTGGGCGATTGAAGCAATACTGGGCTCGAAACGCACAAAACAGAAGGGCTTCCAGTACCATATACTATGGAGAGGCTTTGGCCTTAAGGAAGCAACATAGGAGCCACTGCACAACGTCGTCAACGCTCACATAGCCATCAAAGAGTTCGAGAAGCGCTACAAAAACAAACCTAGACCTACGAAACAAGAAGTGCAAAGTGCTCGCCTCCAGGCTAAGCAAGACGTGGAAGAATCAGAAACGATAGAGTAAAGGGGTCCATATGTGAGGGAACGATCACGTGACTTTCATACTTTATGAATATTGTGTAAACAGCTTAAGTCAGAGTTTTCCTTAGGAATCTCTTCCTCTCCTTGTAAACAATCATTTTGCCCAAGCTGCACTCGACCGCGTTCGTGCTCTTGTACCGTCACATAGACTAAACAATGAAAAACTTTTACAAATTGCCTGTTCAGGAATAGCGTGCGATTACTAAAAATTCCTTAACAATAACGATATAAGCGATATTCGAGCTTAACGATACTAACTAAACGATATAGCCCTCATATCGTTAAGAAATATCGTTTACAGCACTGATATCGCATGTGAAGCTACGGTCTGGGGGTTGGCGTGGCGGAGCCAGCCTAACCGATAATTGCGCCAGGCGAGAGGAAATTTAGTACCATGTTTCTCGGAGCCATTTGACATCATCGTCTCCTATAGTCTCCTATATTTGAACGTATGCTCTGAAACACCCTGGAGAGAAGGTATCCGTAACGAGGATGATGGTCTCTACCATGTCACCACTGAGGACTGGGACAGAGAAGCGCTGCTCTACGTTCTCCAAGTCCTTCATCACCGCAATCGTCAAGTGCCATGCACAGTATCCTTGGAAATGCTTGCCAAGATAGCTGTTCTAATCGACTTCTTTAAGTGCGCAGAAGCGCTGGAGCCATTTACGGAGAGATGGGTTGAGCATCTGCAAGTGACTTCTCCCGTTCCTCATACTTCTGCAGGGATCTCATGCTATGGATGTGTGTAGCTTGGGTATAGAGGCTCCCATAGGAGTTTGCGCAGACGACAACAGTCGCAATCAGGCGACATAATGAGGAATTACCAACTTTAGGTCTCCCAATTACGATCTGCGTTGGTGAGAAAGAATGACCGTAAATGGCTTATCTATAGGCTGACTTCTAGAAGACAGATGTGAAGAATCCCGTAGGCAAGCGATTGGCACCGTCTTTTCTCAACTGCAGAATCTACTTCAAGACTTCCGTAATTCCCATACACCTCCAGTTATCCGACCACAGAACGTTTGGTAACTTTCTGTTCAACAACGTTCCAACCGTTCCACTAATAGCAAATATCAAGTGCGGTTTCGGATCTCTCCATAATAATGATTAAGCGCAAACTTTAAACCTTTGAAGCTGCATCTAACTTAGTACACAGAAGTGGAGTGAAAGGCGATTATTCCGCACCACCAACTGTGCAACCAGTGTAGTTCCACACCCACTCATCTCATTCGTTCGTGGTAGCACCGCCTCTAGAGCATCTAAGAAACAAACCGTTTTGAATTTTTAGCTTAAGAATACTCACATACGGAACTTTCCGTTTCTGCAAACCCTTGCTCTGTTCCCGGCCGTCACGTCGTCAAACATGGCTTTGTATCCTTGAATCTTCAACTTCCAATTCAAACTCGGAAACGGACTAAATGGGACGAGGCTCTTCCAGACAACTGACCCGGTAGTATTCACCGAAATTAACTTGTTCGTCACTCCAGAGACTCGTCTATTCGAAGGGGATTGGCTTTCGCAGGTGTAAAACATCTTGTAGCCGTATCCATCCCAGACGCAGTCGGCAGTATCTGGGATATTCCATGTCTCTTTGGTGGAATCGGACCTTGACCGACGAGACTTCCTAACCCTTCCTAGTTTACATACGGAACAAACGCCCTTTCTGAGTATGAATCGGGGGCCCGTGTCGTAGTAGGTGAGGGGTGCGTGTTTGTACGGATCGCCAACATCTCTGCCAAGCTTCTGGAGCACCATCAGGGGATTTCAATCGCAAATTGACCCTAGAAGTGGATATTGTCTTTCGCTTTGGCCAGGGAGGGGATAGCGTTTCATGGTTAACTTTTGTCTTATATCAGTGCTGAACTGCTGATCACCAGATCCCTGCAGGGGCCTTTTCATAGAGAGGAACAGAACCTTTTCGATCGGTGGCGTCACTTTTAAATCATGTTGAGTTCAGCAAAAGTTTAATTCGTCCATGCACCCGATGCCCAATTAGATGTAGAGCGACCTGCAGCCTGATGACAGAACATCTGGCGAATAGCTGGTAGTACGCTCGCAACCAACTTCGTGTGGGTCGAGACTTTATGGTACGGGGGAGCTACGGGCCAATGCAATGGATGTTGGGTTTGCGGATGTATAACACTACGTCGAGTCGAGAACGGTCGAGAAGCCACGTGGGATGGAAGGGATACGAACGATTTGTTGTATAAGGGACTAATTTTCAACATGGCCCAGTTCCGCAGCATGATCCACGGATTAGCAACAGAGCGCCCACGGCTGTTAACCGAGGAAACCTTTTTCCCTAAACAGCCAGGCAGCCAACCAAGCGCCCAAGATCCCGTGGGAAGGGTTCCGAGATAATCCAACAGACGGACGGCTCGGGTGGAAAATTTTAGATGACCATCAAACGCGTTTGCCCGTAGATGTCAAGAGGGCAATGAAACGACAAGCACCAGAGCAGGCTTCGTGGTTCTTTTGACCCATGCCCGTTATTTTGACCAGGATGAGCGATGTTTCGGCCTGCTTGAGCTTTTGAACAAGCCGGGAGCCACCCCTTTCTTGGTCCATCATCCTGAAGCCTCCTTTGTGGCTTGGGCCGTGGGATACGGCTGCCTAGAATAATTACACACATAGCCAAGAGTACGTAGCTAACCGACATTTTGAGGGTCCAATTCGAGCACATACGTAAATACTTTGAACCGCCTCTGCTCGTACGCTTTCTTTCATCACAGATCCGGACACACTCAACAGGTATATACCTACAACAGCCTACTACTACTACTACTACTACTACTACTACTCCACATCACTGTCCATCTCACACCTCTTCGACACTCCTACACTATAACAGCTTCAAAGCTTCTCTGTCAATTCGATCCAATGGCCGCCATCATTTACAACAAGTCCAACATGGCATCTCAGAACCTTCCGCTTTACCTTGGGCCACCACCAACACGCCCTCTGCCTCCTGTTCCTTCCAAATAAATGTCGACTTGATTCACTCGCCCTTGCACGTTCGTCCTTTCCGACTCGCAATTGGCTTTGGCGCACCTCAATATCAATATCCAACCCAGAGTCTTATCCTCCTCGAATACCAGAAAGTTAACACCTCTCCTGCGCGAGAGCGCGCGTGTGGGTTTTCTATTCAGACTCCGCAACAAGCAATCTGGCTTGACTCGCTTGCTTGACTTGCTTGACTTGCTTGAGTTAACCAATCCAATCAAGTCAAGCTAGCTAGCGAAGATTGATTGACTTGTTTGTCTTGCTTGAGAGCTAGGCGAGATTTTTTGAAGTTTTTAGAGTTGCTAGAGGGCGTATATTGTAATAGTTTTCTAGTGTTATAGTTTAGCTTCGGGGCGTTATCTCAACTAGTGCTGGACTTGCTCACGTGCTACCGTATTACCTCTGCTCGTACACTGTTCGCCATAATACTTTCTTAAAGTTTTAATAAAGTTACCTTTGCCACATAAACGCGTTTTCTTAGTGTATTATCTGCTTAACTGTCCAACATGCCGCCAAAGCGCTCACGAGCTCCTACCTCCTCAGGCGCCGCTGCCACTGCTGCCACTAAACGTACGCGCCTGTCATCAGATGCTAGACTGCCCTGCTGAAGCAAGTCTAGCGTCCGAAAGACTGCCAGAGACCGTTTTCTTCTGGGAGAGAGACAGCTTTTGTCGCCTCATAGACAGTACGTGCGAGTAGTGCTCGGCTTCGACGGCGTGCTCAGCCCTCGGGCTTTGCCACTTGCGACTTGCGCTGTTGGTCGGTAGTTCGGTATATGTCGCCGTCACGGACGAGCTTCTCTTCCCATTTGTAGAAATCCACGTTCATGTCGTAGGTGCCTTCCGCCTCAAATTACTTTGCATAGCTTAGCAGTAATGGCTTGCAGTCGCGTTATTGTATCTCCTGTTGTCATTGCCAATGAATTGTGGTACAAGCAATATTTTCAGCTGTCGTCCCTCGCTCCAGCTGCAGGACGAAGTTTTTTGTTAGTGGAGGTTTTGCGGTCTAGTACTGCCCTGATCTGACATATGAGTTAAGTTGAGTCCGGGTTTAGTGGTGGTGGGATAGATACTGTATCTGGGTGAGTTGAAAAGGGCAGTAGACCAACCAGACATGAAGACCACGGCAGCACACAGCAGACCACAGCACACACACAGCGCCGTCCCGCAAGGATGGTGTCTCGTCAATGTCCCTATCCAAGCGGCACCCAAGCTCTGGCCAAAAGCCGCAACTTGGCCCAACGCAGCGATAGGGACAGAGCTGCCCCCGTTGCATTCCCAAGCGTCGGTGCGTGGCTTTTGGCGGTGGTGGCTGGTGCGCGCGGGCATGGCGACCCTTGCAAGCCCTAGCAAGCCTTCTCTAGCCAAAACGAGCACCACAGCTTTCTGGCTCTACAGGGCCTGGACAATAAATGCCACATAGTGGTACACTATCTTGCCGTCCCAGTCCCAGTTCCCAGCTTTCCTTCACCCTGGTCTGCATTTGCAAATCCAAGACCATCTACGCTCTAGGCTGTGTTGCTGTACACCGTGCTCGTCGAGGTACATATTATATGCTGGAGCACGGTCATGTGACCAGGCACTTGGAAACTATATAGTCAGCCCGGCTCCCTAGGTCGGACCTCAATCAATCAATCACTTACTTCCTACACTCACTACAACACTTACCTCCTACACTCATTTCAACATTATATACCGTGGTCACCGTCACCGACATCGTCCCGCCTTGCTCCCTCCTCTACCCTTCCCTTGGTATACATACTGTCGCTACCAAACATCACCCTCCACTCCACTCCGCCTGGGCCACCAAAACCCCTCCCTTTGCTTGCTGCCATCATCCTTCCGCCCAGATTCCTCCCTCCGCCAATTCAGCACACGCCGCTGTCGTCAGCCCACCGATAACCACAAATCGCCACTAGCACTGCGTTGCACAAACCAACTGTAGCATATCTACGGCCAATCCGCCAGCTTGTTTCCAACGCCCGCCCTAACAACCACCTAAAGCAATCCTAAGGAATTCACGGCTCACCTCACAAAACGACCCCTCGACGCCGTTAAAGAAAGCCAGCGCCCGTCTGCCCTCCTGGCCAGCATGCCACACTCGGCTAGCAACTCGCTCCAAACCATGTCGCGGCCCTCGTCTACTTCGACCAACTCGGCGAATGCCTTTCCAATGCCGGCAGGAGCCACCCTGCTAGTCCCAGAGCCTGTCAGCGAGCAGTCGCAGCTCTCACCGCGCTCAACCTTCTCCTTTAAATCCGCCGCCAGATCTGTCCAAGCCTCGGAGCGAAACATTGCCTTTGATGATTCAAAGCACAATCGGCCTTCCAACAGCAGGGGTAAGGATACCCTGCGGCTGTACACCTCGCGCTCCCGCGCCCAGTATTATGAGGAGCAGTTCGCCTACAAGGACGATGCAACCTCGTATGCCCGCGACCGCGTGACCAACGATGCGCCCGTTATTGCAGAGCTTCGCACCAATGTAATTGTATGTCCCGCATATGCGTTTATGCATGCACGTTTTGTCCTCCCCCATCTACTCGAGACTGACCAATATGCCCAGATCAAAGACGAGTACACTTTGGTGGCAGATCTCTCACACAACCTCTCAACGCGCTACCAGCGACCAGAGTCCTCCATTATGATCACAGTAAATCACTCTGCATACTTGTTGCTTGGCGGCTCTTTCGAACCCACCTACATTCTCACCATCAATGCCCTGCCAGTCCACCTGCAGCCCACCACCAACAAGCGCAACGCCTCGCTTATCCAGACCTTCATGTTTGAATCCATCGGTGTAATTGCGGAGCGTGGAATCATCAAATTCAACGCCATCCAAGAGGACAATCTGGCCATAAACGGTAACACCATCCTTGGCGAGATCGACAGACTAGAACGGCGGCAAGCCGAAGAGAACGGCGTGAAGCGCGGCATGACCAAGAGCTCGCACAAGTCTGCAGTCTCGAAAGCAAAGAGCAGCATCCAGCTGTCTCGTCATAGCTCCAAAAATCCTGGAGGAAGAATCACTCCTCCGCTCCCTAGCCCTGGACCGTTCGACTCTGGTGTTGCGGTGAACGAGAAAGATGAGGACAATGCAAAGGCCAACGAGCAGAAGGCCAACCCCAAGAAATCCAAACAGCTTCTGACCGACCCGGCGATGGTTCCCCCACCGATCCCCAAAGACACAACTCCTACCCCCAGAATGGGCAAGCGGAAAAGTCTCATGAACATCTTCCGACGATAGAGCGCACATGCCTGAGACACGAACTAGACGAGCTAAAACGGCCCTGTTAGACGACATTTCCTTTTGTTTCTCTCCACATTCCGAGGCTTCAAAGATCGTAACGCTCAGCAAGTGATCGAAAACGTGGCCGGGCCCTAGCGCCAGTGGCGGCACACTACATTACTCGTTCCCAATATCGCATTCATGAGGGTACCTCAGCCCCTTATCTCATTCTCCATTACGAAGCGGCACCGGTTTCCACATTATGCCGCAGGCGTAGAAGTTTATGATTGCGGGTTTTTGGGAGACCATTCGGCTCAACACTCCTTTCTTTTGTGCAGGTTTCAAGCAAAAGGCAACATAGCATAGTATTGGCAAAACTGCCATGGGCAACCTTGCTACCATGCGCTAAAGGCGGCGTCCGTCACGTTGTTATGGAACGTTGATGAATCCAATCCAATCATTCATTTCAAGACAATATTTATGAGTACTTCTAGTTGCCAAATATAATCTCCATGAGGTAATAGAGGAAGCAGATAGCCAGGGAACTAGGACATCCACTGGGTGCCAAGAGCCACCAGTCGCCCTGAAATATTGGTTGGTCAAGAATGATCTAAATCCCCATCCACCCATGAGGCTCCGCACACATCTCCAAACCCCACAACCTCCACTTCCTCCGCTGGCATGTTCGATGCTGCATCCCACATGCCCCAACAAATCCATCCACATTGTTACGAAAGCTGTTGAGGTAGCCAAACCACGCCTCGACGGCTATCTCCGCCTCGTTGACGACTCTCCTTTGTCCATCCATCCACCTCAACCCGAACTCTCCCCATCCACCAACCAACAACCCTCATGGCAACAACAGCTCCGTCCATTATCAGTTCAGCTCCCTCCTAACAACGAGTCACTAACCCGGTATCCTAATTTAATCAGTACAATTCTCCTACCCCACTCGCGCTGAACCCAACAGTACCGTGGAAGTACTCTTCAATGTTTCATCCCTGGCGCCTTTTACCAGTCCGATTCAATCCGTTCAGCCTCAGCCATGGTGGTCTGAGCGGGTGATCAATGTGTATTATGGAAATCTCCACAACACCCATGATGATAATTTCGTCAGAAAATGTATGGAACGGATCAATTTAAAGTCTGATGGAGAGATCTTGCTACAAAATATGACGTCTTTTCTCATTCGACCGGCTTTTTCCTCGTGTTGATGATACAGGCCTTGTCCCATGAATACAGACACTGTGCTGCCTGTGCTGTATTACACTGTAGATGATTGCGGCGGTCAGTTATCATCATTCCTAATCTGCTGAATATTCTTTCTGGCTCGTCGCTCATTGCCGGAATACTGAGAATATCGACAGCCATCTGTGCAAGCTGCGGATACTGGGCTTTGCCAGTCGTTGTCCACCAGGCGATTGGCTCGTCACACTCGATCTGACCTTGGGCGCAATAGCGGTCATACTCATCCTTTCTCTTCTCACGGTTAGCTGTCTGTGCTGCTTTGATACCTCTCATTCGATACACTTGAATGCCCGTAGGCTCACCATCGCGAGGGTTCTTCTTTTGGGGCGAAAGAGCATCTGAAATGGGCTGTTGCTTGTAGCTGTCAAGCCAGAGCCATTTGACTGCGCTCTGCCCGTCCTTGATCCACTTCGGCTGCTTATTCTAGAACGCTTCGAGATAATCCCAGTCCTTTTCCGTTAACCTATCTGTGAAGATGTCCTTAGAGATTGCTTCATCCTCAACTGGCACCTTTGCACCCTTGGCATTATTCCGTTTAATCAGCCTTTCTCCCGATTCCAGCCAATAATCACGAGCACTGCGGAGTTTATTCGCACGATGGAGCATATTGTAGACGCTGTTCCAGCGTGTATTATTGGCTCGACAGAGCTCGTAGGTCTTGAGGTCGGCTTCATCAGCCTCGCCATCGGAGTCTTCGATGTAATTAGTAGTTGACACGTAGGCCAGTATTACGCAGTAGTGACATACACTATTATCACCCACGTTCGGCCTTGCCCACGGAGCTTCCATACCATTAGGAGATCCCGCGTTGCCAAGAAAGTTTTCTGCGCCTGGTATCATATAATGCCTCCTCAACGTACGGGAGATGCTTGTGTATTCATAGTCATGCACCACAGCTATTCCAAAAAAAAAAAATAAGTGATATTATAGCGCTCAGCAGCATCCTGTTCATTAAACGTTGCCATTGAAACCTTCGCTGCGTTTGATCACAACATCTAATCTTTGGTATCGCCGATCTTCGTCCCTGCTTGGTTTTCGCTGCCTTGAACCTTGTTTGCCTGGGTGATCCGGCATGACTCTTCGCTTGAAACCTATGAGTAGCTCTTTTTGGCGACATGGCGGCCGGTATAACGCTGTTGAGATGCATCGCTATCTGTGATGAACGCAAGACCATTTCCCCGCCCCCACAAAATGTGCGCCCAATGGTCCAAGTACTTGGTCCTCTTCGGACAGCTTGGCCATAAATGCCAAAGAGGGCACGTCTCTGGAAGCCCGTTTTTTTGTTGGCAAACATCACCCCCATCAGATTCAATCACTTTGTATATTGGAACGATATTCCGGACCGACGCGTCTTCACCCCATGGCCGGAAGCTGCAGGCTAATGGGGCAGAGCATAGCCATCTACGGCCCTAAGACGACAATATCCGACCAGTGGGTAAGTAGTGTTTCCATCGCATCAGTAACCACCACCCGCACAGAGCATACTTATGGCTGCCCGAAACCCATTATACGTGCTAACTTGATCTAGAGTACCCAACCATTGGATGTCGGCGACGCACCTCTGCAGGGCAGGCTTACATCAACCGCACCACTTCAGTTCAACACACGTTCGGATGCGCAACACCACAAAGTGGTACATCATCTTCCTTATCGCCAGCAAACAAGAGCCCTACCCCAGCGACCAACGCCTGTGCACGTCGACCTTCCCGAGAAAGAACCGTTCTGCACTCCGCATGGAAAGATTGTGCCGGTCGACGACGAGCTGTTTACTCAAACCCTGAAACTCAAGTTGCGAATGTTAGAACAAGAGCTTAAAGCTATAGACAAGATGGAAAGGGTATGTCTCACTGGTATTGAATCCGCAACACACAAGACGGACATTGAGACCAGAGGCTGGGACATTCCAGGCTATGTCTGTGTGGGTAAGAAGGATGACCACCACGACCACATCCCATCTATATAGAGAATGCACGAGCTCCAATAAGCTTAACATGATGGTGGATATAGTGGACTCTAAACGTGGAGCTGTTAAGGCAGAATTTCGTCTGTCCGACTGGAACTGGCAGAGTACAGCTTGAATGATGGTGCATCGAGTAATGAAGGTAGTTGAAATAGTTCTTTAATAAGTTTTCCCTTCGCCTTAGTAGGATGTTTGTATTGGTGGTTGTTTATACGAAGAAAATTGAGAGAAAAGGAGGGTAGGAATGTTTTCTAGCTGCCCCAGTATAAATGCAATTCTATTCTTAATTTTGATCTGACCTCCCCACGTTCAGTTGTAACCTTTGCTCTCAAGCCTGCGCAACCCTTTCAAGAAACGCTTTTCACAGTTAACAGCAGCGGCTGGCTTTCAGATCCCGTGCCTGCTCCATCAAAAACTGTGTGCTCCGAACCTTAACTCGTCGACTTCGTGGTCGGCATCGTCCCGCGATCCATGTCTCAACGACTCATTCAGATTGGCTGAGGACTCAACGTAACACACTTTGCAAGGCTAAACAATCACTCTATTCCCCGCTCTTCCGGTATCCTACCATGATATCCGTGAGGATCAAGGTTAGCGGGCTGAGGAAGTGCCCAAGTGCAGATTGGGACTTGACCAGTATCGCAAAGCTGTTGGTCACCATATCATTGTGTTGTCGGGCATGGTTTTGATGACCCACTATTGGCATCTCCATTTGGCGGCTCACACATTGCACGTGTTCAGCTCGCTTACTCATCATTCTTCGATGCCATATCTGCCAGGAAATTCAGTAGTTCATGGAGAGCATTGACGATACTCTGTCGCTTGTGAAGGGTTACCGGGCACTGGCTGTGTTCCGGCGGTTGGGCGAGTGGGGATTGTTGGGATTAGCAGCAGCTAGAAGTCATGGCGTCAGATTCAAGAGGTGATCGCTGGAGTAGAGAGCGTAGAGTGGCGGGCTGCTAGTGGGTCGGTGAATCTTCTACTAAAATCCTCACTTTTCCATACAAATTCTGTCTGTGCAGAAGGCTCTATTAGCAGTCCGCACATGCTCCCCCCTTGTACAATTCATTAGCGTGCAGATCACCCGATACCCCGCCTGGAACGTGTGGAGAGCTGTACAACGCATATGCATATGGCTACGCATTACGTCAAGTCGTAAATGTTGGTGAGGAAACATATGTGCATGTGCAATGTTGAATTGCTATAAGGGAATAACATATTGGCATATTGGTGCTACCGTCGGAGAGTTAGAGAAATGGAAATTAAAGGGCCCTCCAACCTGGGAGAGTCGCGCCTAGTAGCCTTCGCATCCACTAGGTTCCCCCATTGTCAACATGCCTGACGTTTTCTTTACCTGGACCGATACACATCCATATTGCTCGTTTCCAGCGCGCCAGCACTCCCTCTCACTACCTCCGTCTCGATTAGACTCCCTTACATCGTGTTCGCATAGTGGAGGTCCACGATATGCGCCGGCGGATTTCGCAGACCGTATGTCTGTTCAACACTCTACATCATTGTCTCCGAAGGCCTCTCAAGATAACCTCCTGTAAGCCTTTGCCCTTATCGCCAATGGCAGCCAGTGACTTGTCGTTGAACGATAAACCCAGGGATATGGTAGAGAGCGCCTTTCCCCTTAAGCAGAATTGCCCTTTACGACTGCAAAACTTCTCTGACCCTCCGTGCAGACTAAAAAATGAGCACTGGTACAACGCTTCTTCGTCAACCAATGACTCTCCTTTTAACGGCACCTGCAATCTCAACCCTGGATCCATTTCTGACGACAGTGCAGTACGGCACGAGCCATTGGGGCAGGTAGATTACCTTTCACATGACTGGCAGGAAGATGATATGTGGTCATCGTGGAAATACATAATCTCGAATGCTGGACTACGTGATGGTTCGTCACGCTTTGAGAATTCACTGTGGCGAGCATGGGCTAAATCAAAATACAAACTCAAAACTATTCCGCCGGAGAATATTAATTGGTAAATTTCCAGACGCATCTAGTCCCTAATCCCTACCCATTTAAGGCTTGTAGCTGATTCGACTTAGGCTTAAGGATTCCGATTACAATCGGCTTTATGGACCCCTACAATCTTCAAAATCCTCACGTTCCGCACTCATATCGGGTCCTACCATTACGTTTCCTAAACACACATGTTTCCTAGGCGAAAAGCCCATACTGAAGAAACGAAGCATGTCGGAAGTTGTGTTGCGGAAGTTGATGCCGGCTTTGCCTGTACTCAAGCCGGTTGGCGAAGTGCACATAGAACATGGCAGTGCTTCAAACAACCAAACTCAATATTGTCCAATAGTTGATGGAGTACTCACGGACTCTATTACGTACCAAATACGATCGAAATCAGTGAGCAGTGTAGTCAAGGATTCCCTCTCTCCTCGCACACTGGGCTCACAATCTCTTGACCTAAGCGAAAGGAAACTTCTTCGATTTGATGAAAAGGTTGAACAGTTCAGAGCGGTAGACCTTGAAGATGAAGAGAGAAATTGGTCTGCTGAGAGCGACGATGACTCTTCATGCGAAGGACTGCTGATGAATTTCTCACTAAAGAATCGAGCATTCTTACATAACAACACCGAAAACAACTCCCATACGGGTAGCATAATCGAAGAGCTTCCTCCAACGACGCTCAAATGCCGTTCGCCTCCTCCACAGAAGATACTTACTCGGCCCCATCCGCCCACCAATTCTCTTATCGATGAGGAAGAGGATACTGAGGTCCGATCCAGCAAATGTTCGGAGACCCCCGATGACTGGTTTACAATCCAGGATGGTAGAGCTGCCAAGAATGGAGAGAAGAGGCCTTCAGAAACAGCTGAGGATATATCAATGCCATTCAAAGATGCCCGGGACGACGCCACTGGAGCAGGACCAGTGAACGAGCTCACCAAAGTCTTACGTAAGGGAAAAGATATTGCTCAAGCAATCTGGAAAGATAGTTGGCTTCAGCTTCTTGAACGCGTACTCATCCAGTGTAAATCAACCTTCTTGGTTCTGCGTGGTGCAAGAACAAGTACTCCTTCCCCTACAAGAGAGGTTATGGGCCATGCCGAACCGGACAAAGATTGACTTAAACACGGGAGGGTACATTTTGCTTAGAGGTGAGCGCAAAGCAGCAGAGAAGGTTGATTGAATGCCTCTCGAAACTAGAGATGGTACTTAGTCCTCAGCACGTAGACACAACTTACTACTATTAGCCAACTTGCGCTGGTGTCGCCAAGGTAAAGTGTGTACGAAGAAGCGGGAGCTTAGTTATAAAAACAGCATTTCTTGTCTGTCACTATATTTTCTCCTTTGTAAACCGGCCCCTGAATCACTTCACCTTTTCCCATCAACATCGTGGATCCATTGCTGAATACTCTTCTTTTTTCAATTGCTCTATTGGGTATAGACAATAAACTGAGAAATTAGATCGCCTGTGCGCTATGAAAGACTAGCACTGTGCGTCTTGAAATAAGTTCCAATTATGCATCATCCACAGTAGCATCTTCTTCCAAAGAGAAACGACCATCTAGCGGATTGGGTAGACTGAAGAAGGGTTACCAAATATCGAAGGCGTTTACAAGCCTGGGTAGAGCATGAAGTATTTATCAGGCTGGAATCCTTCAAAAGCCTGCGCAGCTGCCGTCCCTCGACAGCGGTACCAAAGATGGCGGCCACAGTGGGGTGGTTTAAAGAAGGTACCCCAACTCAACCTGTGGAAAAGGAGTTTCTTTGATACGGAGGGTGTGCGATACTGCCTGGCGACCGGTAGGCCTGGACGGGTGGTTCTGGTTTATGTCTGCCAATCTGAAGCAACGTCACGCCGGCCTCAACAGTGCTGACTACCACGACAATCAGCGGCACTAGGACAGGATACAGGGTTCAGATTATCCTCGCTGCAGAGCGAGAAAATGCTAAGGTACGTCTCCACCTTGGTTTGCCAAGTCGTATGTGCCCACGATTGATGACCCATGCTGACATGTTGACGATGACCGAAGTGAGGCGCAGTGAAGGAAATGGACCAGCGTGTAGCAGCGCGAGGGTGTCGCGCTGCTCCAGCTGGAATTCGCTCGCATTTCCAGCTTAAGCGCGCTGGACCATTTTCTGAAGCGCTATATTGGCGCTATGTAATTAGTAATACAAATTTGTATGCGCTAATCATCCTCATTTTCGCTAATATCGATGCTTTCGCCTGGTAAAAAGCCCATGTCTATGCCTTCAAGTTCATCGTCTCGAATGTCATCATCGCCGTCCTCCGACTCCTGTTCCTGATCGTCGTACTGGATAGAATTACGCTTCTGTCTGCTGTGGCCCTCTTCTCCTTGCTCATAGCCAATATTAGCTTGTTCAAAGGTACCTTTTGGTGGTGGACCGAACCAGTGACGAAGGCATTCATTTGCTTCGATAATGTCTATCTTGAGGCGAGAGCGGCGATCGTTGAGTAGTATCTT
>JAQGEP010000572.1:0-14509 GCA_028476805.1 Acrocalymma vagum
GCTGCTGCTCGACCAGGGCGCCGACCTCAACGCGCAGGGTGGATTCTACGGCAACGCACTCCAGGCGGCTTCAACTAGAGGCCACGAGCAGGTGGTGAGGCTGCTGCTCGATAAGGGCGCCGATATTAACGCGCAGGGTGGATTCTACAGCAACGCACTCCAGGCGGCTTCAACTAGAGGCCATGAGCAGGTGGTGAGGCTGCTGCTCGACAAGGGCGCCAACGTTAACACGCAGGGTGGAAGATACGGCAACGCGCTCCAGGCGGCTTCAGAAGGAGGCCACGAGCAGATTGTGAGGCTGCTGCTCGACAAGGGCGCCGACGTTAACTCCCTTGGTGGTCTGTATGGATCCTTTCTAAACTCCCTTGCCTTCAAAGGTTGTACGCATCTGCTCCGTTTAGTCTACGAGCAATACAATGCGTCGCGAAACATATCCGACTCTCATGGCAGAACTCCTCTTCAGCTTGCTGCTAGAAGTGGACAGGTAGATGCCTTTAGATACCTCATCTGCTTAGGCCTTGATGCCAAAACCAAGGATGCGAAGGGGGATAGCATGCTCTACTATGCTTCCTCGGGAAACTCATTACAGATTCTCAACGCAGTGCTGGATAAGGGTCCTATATTTCCACCGCAGAGCGGACACTGGAACCCCCTTCATTGGGCTTGTCGGGCAGGGAACCTCCATGTTACTAAGCGACTAATCCAGGAAGGACTACGCAGCGAATGTGTTGCTACTACTCAGCCTAAGGGACAATGGAGCCCTATATCTATTGCTATCTTCCATGGAAACGGTAAGATGTTGGAAGACTTGTCCGCATCCTACAGATCTCTGCTAGGCGAAGAAGCAGATGCTGGGCGACTCTACGGCAGACACCATGATGGCTATTTCTGCGATGGATGCTTTCATGTGAGTGAATAGCTTGAAGTGGTTGAACGAAGCTCATATCGGACAGAATATTTACGGACCGCGCTTCTGCTGTCGCACATGCCTTAATTTCGACTATTGTTTTATGTGTAAACCCTTTTTGGATCATCTCCACGAGAACCACGAATGGGACTGCGTCGAGTCTGATCTTGAGCCTCCTGTATAGGAAACTACGAACACGTAGGGGAACTTTTTTTTGGTACTTCAAGAAGTGCAGTTTAGGGAATGGTAATTCTCGATGCTAAGCAAGAGGGATAATATGACTTTGATGCACCAGATCCAAGGGCGATGGAAGGAGAGGGATATGTGAATGATGGGGGATGGTGAATAGAATGAGGACGTTGGGTCGAAGCATTAGAGAAGCTGACCAGCCTCTCGGTCGACTTTGAAAGTGGGAAAGGAGCGCCATGCCCGTGCACTCCACATTTTCCCACTTTCAAAGTCGACCGAGAGCCAGCAGAGTGGCGAAAAGAAGCTATTCCATTAATAAGAGCTTGTTTCCAGTTTAGAAACGGATCCTTAGCCCTCTTCGCACTTGAAACAGGGCCTTCACAGGAACGTTTTGAATACATATGGGACTTTAATGCTACCTCTTCTATAGAAATCATACTAGCTTAGAACAGATTGGGATACATAAGCTAATTCGTAAGCCATATCTAACGGTAACGAATGTGAAGTGGGACGATACATCGCCACCGCTAGCAGAGGGTGGCCGACCCGCTCTGGCCATATAGTAGTCCGCTCAAGCTGTAATACTATAGTAAGAAGTACCTTCTTGTACTGTGGCGAATCACGTGCCTATGCCAATTATGCCAAACTAGATACGTAAGGTGAGGTGCTAAGGCTTTCGCTTACGGTGGGTTAGAATTATTGTTACAGCCGCGTTTGGGGTGAAGCCGGTTTCGCTAGCGGCTGTAATAAAATGTATAAGCTATATTACTTTATCTAGCCTAGCGCTTCCTCCTCCTTACTTAAGAGAGATAGACTCTAGCTAGGTAGAAAAAGGCGGTAGCTTATTATCTATAAGTTATTACACGCTTAGGGCTTCTTTAGTATATAACTACGACGCTATAGTTCTAGTTCTAGCCTGCCTAAGCTTGTCACGGTAACTACTATGGTTCCCGCAACACCTTAACTAGTCCCGATGGGGCCTAGCTCCCGAAGGCTCTTCTGACAGGAGAGAGCTCCGCTCTCTCCTTTTCTCTTCACGCAACGTCTTGTATTACACTAGATATCGTACGTAGCCATAATTAACGCTCCTACTAAGCTCTTAAACATCCGCTCGTAGCATCTCGTAACATTACGTTGCGTCTACTAATATGTCTCCTAAGAAAACTACCCAGATACTACAGCTTATCCTGCAGTAGATAGCTAGTTTAACTAATACTCTTACTAAGTAAGAGGCTCGCTACTATAAAGAAATAATAGTAATCCGAAAAGAACTTATAGTCGCTATAGCTAAGTTAGCGCCTACCTCTCCCTAAGCCGATATAGTAATAAGCGCTAATAAGGACTTAGCTGACGCTAAGCTAACTAACAATAGGACGCTATCTAGAGATAGCTCGACTCCTACGAGAATAACTATACCTACTACGCTAATAATAAAGCCTTAGACTAACCGCCTACCTAACCCGCTACTATTTAATAGTAGAAGGAAAGACCTTCTAGCCTTTATTTAAAAACTACGATATAAGCTTAAAAGTAATACTAATCGCTACCTAGATAAGAGATCGCGCCTCCTATATACCTACTCCCGCCTTAAAAAGGACGTTATATCCCTTATTAACCCCCTTATAAATAGTGATATCTACGAAGTAGACTAGCTTATTATATTTTTAGAGGTTACTTATAGGGATCCTAATAGAGAACTTACAGCCCTTAGCTAACTAAGTAAGTTAAAGTAAGAAAAATAGTCTTTTATATCTTATTTTGCTAAAATCTAATAACTTACTATAGATACTAGACTAAACGAGATTAGCTTAATAGCTTTACTTTAAAGCTTATTATTAGTCGAACTATAACGCGTAATAGTAGGAGAGAAGCTTTCGCGAGATCTAAATATATACGCTAACCTTATAGCTACTTATAATAATAACCTATAATTCCTACCTAAATAAACCTATAGTAATAAGATAGTCTATAGGTACCTAGACGCTATAGAAATTAATATTAGTAACTACGCCCTAGTAGGCTTAAAGGAGCGCTAGAAGCGGATTACTAAAGGTCGTTACTTTAAGTATAATAAGAAGGGTTATATCTCTCGTAACTACTCTATCCTAATACCTTAAATCTAGGCGAGTAGTACTTACTCTTACCTCTCGTTTAAGTAGAAGTAGTCTCTAAGAACCCGCTAAAACTATTAAGTATTATTATCTTTCTTTAGCTCTAAAGAGTCCTAAGGACGTTCTAGATTACGCTCCCGCTCTTATAAGGGAAAAGCCTCGTCCTAGAGTTAAGTCGCTTACTAGGACCGCGCATTTATTAAATCTCTACTAAACTATAGGCTAAATTAAGCTTAGATAATTAGGATTGCTATATTACTATCGCCTACTCTATTTAATAAGACGCGATTAAAAGTAATCTAACCGCCCTTATAAATACTAGAGCGACTAGTATAGAATATATCTATAGAGAGCTCGCGCGTAACCTAAATCTATATTAAGACTCGCTACCGTATATTATTTACCTGACTAGATTTACTAGAACTATACTTAAAGGTAGACAAGTATCTTATACTATTAAGCTAACCCTTTAATATAAGACCTATACTAAGATAATACGGCTTTACGTAACTAATACAGGCTGTTATAAAATTATCCTTAGGTAACCTTAGATAGTTAAATATAAAGTTATTTAAAACTATACGAATAAGAAGCTTAGCTTTACTATAAGCTGATACGCTAACCGCTATATATAAAAACCTCTACCCTAATAGCCTAAGTAAGAGGTTCTACTTACCTATACGAAACGCTATCGGCCGATAAAGCTACGATACGTAATCTAATAATAATATAACTACTAGCGTGCTAAGATAAACTGCTAACTTAAAGAACTAATACCTAACGGACGAGTAACGAGACCCTAGGACGTATAAGACGATAATAATAATAAGGAGCTTAAATCTCTACCTAAGCTAGATATTTACTATATTAGAGCTACTCTACTACTAAGGTTATCCTATAGGTATAGCTACTAAATTATAGTAGTATTAATAGTAGATATTAATAAAGTACTATAATTTAAGAAGTATACAGACCTAGTTATAAAGGTCCCTACGGAGTACTACGACCTCCTACAAGTCTTCTCTAGAGCTAAGTCCGATAAACTACTATACTATAGACCTTATAATTATAAGATTTAGCTTAAAGAAGAAAAATAACCTAAGTTCGGCCTACTCTATAGTATATCCCTTAATAAACTAAAGGTACTTTAGAAGTACCTATATAAGAACTTATCTAAAGAATTTATTCGAGTAAGCTCTTTCCTAGTAGCTGCGCCTATTATCTTTGTAAGAAAGCCTAGAGGAGGCCTACGCTTCTACGTAGACTACCGCGCGTTAAATATAATAATAGTTAAGAATCGCTATCTAATCCCTCTAATCTAGAAGACTCTAGATAGACTTAGTAAGGTAAGGTACTATATAAAGCTTAATATTATTACTACGTTTAATCGACTACGTATCGCGGAAGGTAACGAATAGAAAATAGTATTTTATATATAGTATAGCCTATTTAAATACCTAGTAATACCGTTTAGCTTAGCTAACGTACCTAGTACGTTCTAATACTACGTAAACGACGCCCTTTAACTATTTTTAGACGTATTCTATACGGCCTATATTAATAATATTCTTATCTATAGCTTAAACCTATAAGACTATAAGAGATATATACGTTCTATTCTTAAAGCGCTATAAAGGGTAGGACTTTAGCTTAATATTAATAAATACGAGTTTTATAAGATAGAGGTAGTATACCTAGGCTATATAATATTAATAGAGGGAATTAAGATAGACCTAAGTAAGGTATAAGCTATTATAGACTAGGATTCGCCCTAGAATATTAAGGATATTTAAGCCTTTCTAGGCTTCGCTAACTTTTATTAACGGTTTATTAAGAACTTTTCTACTATCGCAGCTCCCTTAGTAGGCCTAACTAAGAAGGATACTATCTTTAATTTTAATAAGGACTATTAAAACGCGTTTAACCTACTAAAAGAACATTTTATCTCTACTCTAGTACTATAATACTTTAATTCTAAGCTTCCTATTATAGTAGAAGCTAATACTTTAAACTATATTACCGTAGGAGTACTCTTACAAAAAAACGCGGAAGGAATCTTATAACTAGTTACCTTCTTCTCGAAGAGAATAAACCCTATAGAGAGAAACTATAAGATATATAATAAAGAGCTCTTAGTAATTATATAATACTTCGAGTAGTAGAGACCCGAGCTAGAAGGAGCTAACTTTTCTATTAAAGTCTTAAGTAACTATAAAAACCTTTAGTACTTTACTATAATAAAGTAACTTAGTTATTACTAAGCTAGGTAGTCTAAGTATCTATCTCGATTTAACTTTACTATTACGTACCGGCCTAGTAAGTAGGGAGAAAAGCCTAACGCCTTAACCCGGCGATCTTAGGACCTCCCTGCTTAAGAAGAAGCATAAAAAGCTTAATAGTAGATACTCCTTCGTTCTAAGCTATTTAACCCGCCTAACTACTAAATCCGTCTTATAGAAATAGACCGCACGATCTAGGAGATTATTAAAGAAGAGTACTAGTAAGATAAATTTATCTCTAAGATTCTAAGGCTACTCTAAAATAGTACTCGACGATTAAAGAAGATTTCTCTTAGTAAATACGAAGAATAAGAGGGCTATCTTTACTTTTAGGGACGACTTATTATACCTAAGCACGACGAACTAATTATTAAGCTTTTACGATTCGCCTATAACTCTCCCGCAGGAGGACACGCAGGTCGCGGCAAGACGCTCGAAGTCCTATAACAGGAATACTACTAGCCTAGTATATTTAACTCGATAAGATAATACGTTAGCTACTACTATATCTACTATAGAGCGAAGGCCTAGCGAGAGAAGTACTATAGGTTATTAAAACCGCTCCCTATACTAGAGAGACGTTAGTAGGATATTTTAGTAGACTTTATAATAGACCTTCTAAAATCTAATAACTATACGAATATTATAGTAGTAGTTAACTACCTTACGAAGTACTAATACTTAATACCGTATAAAAGTATAAAGGCCCCTAAAGTCGCTAGACTATTTTACTAGCACGTATAGGTACACTATAGACTACTATTAACGATTATTTCTAATTAAGGTAGCTAGTTTATATCCGCTTTCTTTACTAAATTATATAAGTAACTAAGAATTAATCTATAATACTTAACCGCGTTCTACCTAAAGTTAGATAGATAGACTAAGATCGCGAATACGCTTATAGAGTAAGTCCTACGAGCCTTCTACTACTACTAATAGGACGACTAGGTAAAATGGCTTTCTACCGCCTAGTTCGAAGCTAATAATACCGTATTAGAGACTACTAACGTCTTACCTATAATAGCTTGCTATAGATAAAACCCGTATATAGAATTCGAACCGCCTATAAATATACTAAGACCCCCTTACTAAGCCCTACAGGCTTGAGAAGCAAACCAAATAATAGAAAAGATATAAGAGATAATAGAGTTTATCCGCGAAGAATTAACTTAGGCCTAAGCCCAATAATAAGAGTACGCTAACTACAAGAGAAACCCGGCCCTAGCCTACTAAGTAGGAGACAACGTCTAGTTAGACGCTCGAAATATACGAACTAACTAACTATCTAAAAAGCTCGACTAGAAGAATATTAGCCCCTATAAGATAACTAAAATAGTCTCCTTATACGCTTACCAACTCGAATTACCCGAATCTATAAGAATACACCCTGTATTCTATATTTCGCTACTTCGATTAGCAGCAGAGAAACACGAATACTTGCCTAGACAGCAGGTCGAGCCGCCTAGACTAGTCGTTATCAAAGACGAACTAGAGTATTTTATTAAGAGGATCGAAGACTTTCGCTATAACAAGAGACGGAAGCGATATAAGTACCTTATTAAATAGACAGGTTATAAGGAGATGAGTTAGGAGCCAGCTACAGAATTAAAAGACAATAAGGCTATTACTAATTTCCATAAGAGACACCCAAATATCTCAGAACTATCTAAAGCAGCACAAGAGCAGGAGTAAGGGCCTTGCCGCCCTACGAACGCCCCCTCGCAGGAGCTCGAAAATAAGAGGGGGGTACTGTCACAGTAACTACTATAGTTCCCGCAATACCTTAACTAGTCCCGATAGGGCCTAGCTCCCGAAGGCTCTTCTAACAGGAGAGAGCGGAGCTCTCTCCTTTTCTCTTCACGCAACGTCTTGTATTACACCAGATATCGTACGTAGCCATAATCAACGCTCCTACTAAGCTCTTGAACATCCGCTCGTAGCATCTCGTGACAAAGCTAGGCTACTGTGAGGGATAACTAGCAGGCAGGTAAAGCACGTGAGATGTAATGGGCTTGTATTGATATATATGTAAAGAGAGACAAATCCTTGAGGGAAGCTCAAGGGTTTGGGGTTCGGAGTATATCCGTGGGTCACGGGACCTGACTAGTCCCCGTTAGGGGCCGAGCACTTCCCGTAGGGGTCCCGGACTATAATAGGTGTTATAATAGCCCCCCCCTTTTTCGAGGGTCGTCCCGAGCCTCTAAGAGATAACTATCTCGTTCTCTTGCCGGGATTCCTACGGATTCTACGTACCTAAAGAGGAAAAACCTATTATAGAATTAAAACCTCTAGTACTATATAGCTTGTACTAGTCCCGTACTCGTTACGCGTAGGTACTAGGTAGTATCTACGTTTACGAAGGTAATATATTATTTAGAAGTATTTATCGATAGTAAATTACTATAACCTAATAGGTCTATACCGCGTACTTCTTTTATAACCTATTAATTCTTTATTAGTACTTCTTTTAAACTACTAGTTAAATTTATAGGATAAGAGTACCCTTTAGGCTATTCTACTACTTTATATTTAATAGGTTCTTAAGGTATTTAATATCTACGTTTACTAACTTTATATATAGTTTATTTATAAAGGGCTATTCTTAGAAATATCCTAAAGGGGTTTCTTTTATTACTTATAAGTAGTATTTATAGGTAAAATTTTAATAAAGTTTAGTAATATTTAGTAAAGTTTAGTAAATTTTAGTTTTTATATATAACTAATTCTATATTTAGTTTATTTAGTAAGGTCTATTTTTAGT
The DNA here is from genome assembly GCA_028476805.1 of Acrocalymma vagum. Taxonomy (NCBI): domain Eukaryota; kingdom Fungi; phylum Ascomycota; class Dothideomycetes; order Pleosporales; family Acrocalymmaceae; genus Acrocalymma; species Acrocalymma vagum. Next base: position 8,251 of record JAQGEP010000572.1, read on the forward strand.
AAGGTTCTAGAGAGGTTCCTACTATTATCTATAAATAGTAGTTATAAGTAAAGTTTAAATTTAGTATATAAAGTTAAAAAGGTTCTTAATACTACTTTTTAGCTTCGCGATCTTAAAGAGTAAGTAATAAGGGTATATAAATAGATTAGGAGATAAGTATAAAGGTTATCTTACTACTACTAAGAGTCTTTATTTCTATATTTTACTCCTCCTCTCTACTATAGTTATTAATATCTTAATTATTAATAATAATAACCTCTCCTAAGCTCTTTTTATACTTCTTAAGTATTTCTAGCCTTAGCCGCCCTTAGTAGCTCCTTAGTATAAGAGTTACCTACCTACTCTTACGCCTTATTACTTCTCTACTAGCTCTATAAAGAAGGTATTAAGTAAGTAGGATTATAGTTATTATAATATATACTTTAATTATAAAACCTATACTAAGAAGAAGAAGACTTACTTCTTTATAAGTACTTTTATTTCTACTTTAGTATTATAGCTAACTATTATAAATTAGGCCTTATTTTTATAAAGTATTTAATATTCTTAAATATATAATCTATCTTAACTAGCGTCGTATTAGCCGCCTCTAGCCTAATAATAAGGCTCTTAAAAAGAAGAAGGCTAGCTTTCTAAAAAAGGTTTAGAAGCTTACTATAGAGCTTAATTAAGGTCTAATTAATTACTAGGCCTTTATAAAGAGAGAGACTAGTAATAATACTACTTATAAGACTAAGTAGTATTAAAGGCGGTCTACCTCCTATAAGCGTAATTTTAAGTACTATAAAGTATATACTTAGGAACCCTCTAAGAGTTACCTAGCTAATACCTATATAGAAGAGACTTAAAAGCGTAGAAAAGTATATACTAACTAATTTCGCTTCTTTAAAGCGTTAGAAGTAGTACTTTACTAAGGTTAATATCTAGAGAAAACTTAAAGGAGCTATAAATCGCGAGTAGTAGTTCTACTACTTTAGCTCTAAGATTTCTTTAGTTAAGTTTAAGAATCTACTCTTTTAGAGCCTCTTTAATTAGTCTTTAGGTACTTAAGAAATTTAGTTCTATATATAATTAAATTAAAAGTTCTTTTAGAGTCTACCTTTATATTTTTTACTTATAACATCCTTTCTTTAGCCTTTTTTTACGGCCCTACCTAGTAGGTTCTATTTAAGGGTACGTAATTAATTACTTAGATTTAACTAGTATTTCTTTAGTAGCTTATTATAGTTATTAAGGTAAATTTCTAGTTTCTAGGTATTCTAATTATTACTCTAGCCTAGCTACTTAATAAAGAAGCTCTATTCTTATATTATAGTCTTATAGGCTAGTATAGTTTTAATTTTAAAGTATTATAGGTCTTTAAGTTTAACTAGTCCTAGTTAGAATAATAATTCGTCTCTTAGAAAGTTAAACTTTTCTAGTAGTAATATATAGAATATAGGATATATCTAGCCTATACCTAGTACTAGCTTAAGGACGTAGATAAGCTTACCTTATTATTTTAAAATATAAAAAGGCTCTAAGTATTAAGCGTTAAGCTTTTTATATAGGCGTCTTATTCTTAAGTTTATAGACTTAAGAAGAACTAGTTCGCCCTCTTAGAAATACTTCTCTATTCTCTTTAAGTTATACTAGCGTTACTAGTTCTTTTATACTTATTTTAAGGAGTCTATAACTTAGTACTATTAATTAGCCCTATTATATAGAAATTCTTCTACTTACTAACGAATCTATAGAGTCTTTTTATCTATATCTTAGTTTAGTAGTAGTAGTTAAAGCTAGTAGTTATCTATAATTCTATTAAATCCTTTAGGTTTAATACTAAAGGCTACTTTAATTAGATAGCGGCTATAGCTTATATAAACCTTTAAGTTATAGGCGTATTCCGCTATACTTAATAAACTTACCTAATTATCTTATTAGTAGTAAACGTATATTTATAGGAAGGCTTTAAGTTCTTAATTTATACGTTTAGTTTACCTATTAGTTTAAGAATAGAATACTATATTTATATATAGTATTACGTTTATATAGAAGTAGATATCTATCTAAAACTTACTTATAAAAATTAAGCCTTTATTTAAGATTATTAAGTCTAGCGGACTATATTTAAAAAATACCTCCCTAAATAGTAGCTTTACTAGCGCTCGGGCTATAGTAGTTTTCTTTATAGAAATATACTAGGTATACTTTATAAAATAATCTATAAGTATAAGAATTATATTAGCTACTTTCCCCCTTTTATCTTTAGATAGAGGTAGGTTAGTAATAAAGTCTAAAAAGTAGTATCTCTATAGCTCTAATACTAGAAGTATTAATTTAAGTAAACTCTATAGTTTATACCTTCTAACTTTATTTAATTAGTAATTTATATATTCTTTAATATAATAATAGACGTTAGTTTAAAGCTTTAGCTAGTAGTACTTATATTAGAGTACCTTAGTAGTTTTATCTTTACTATAGTATCTACCTAATAGGTTATTATAGTTCTTTATAAGAATTACTATATAGAGAGCCTTATCTTTAGGAATCTATACTTTTCTAGACCTCTATAAGACTCTTTTTAGGTTAATTAACTAGTATAGTAAGCCTTTACGTACTTCCCCTCTTTTATATTTTTATATAAGTAGTACTTTTTTATAATAGGCTATATTACGTTCTTATATATTCTAGATATATTGTGAGAGGGCTGCGGGTATTTCCTAAATAGCTAGCGTATCCTCTTATATAGTAGCTAATATAAAGGTATATAAGAATTAGGTTTACTATAGGTAGTTCTATTCCTACGCTTTAAGTAAGTTCTCTCCTTAAGTAGTAGGGCTAGAGAGAACTAATAATATATTATCTATAGCTAGCGCTATACTAGGGGATTCCGTAATAAGGTTATTCGCGAAGTAGCTAGGAAGTAGACTACTCTCCTATAGTAAGTTCTTAGTACTATTATTACACGCTAGCTATTAACTAGCGTAGCTTACCTTAGGCGTCTAAAGAGCCTATACTTAAAGTTTATTTTATAGTATTAGTAATATTATATCGCGTAATATTCTTTCTTCGCCTAGCTAAAATCTATTAGTATAGTTAGGGCGTTAGAATAGCGTATTTATAGGGTTTTTACTACTAGAGTAGTATTTAATTTAGAAGTTAAAACGGGCGAGTTTTTTAGCCTACCTTACTTACTTTAAAGTTAAGGTTTTTATACTTATAAAGTACTTTAGATTATTATAGTTAGTAAGTATCTAGATTATATCTAGAGAGTACTTAAAGTAATATCTCTATATTTTAAAATAATCTATAATAGCCTAGAGCTCTTTATTATAGGTATCCTATTAGACCTATAGACCTATAAATTTCTTACTATAAAAGGCGATAGGCTTCTAGTATTTCTTAAAGCTTATATCTACTAATTAAGGTTATAAAATAATACTAGTAAATATAAATTCTAATATATCCGTAAGTAGTATAACTAGCTTACGTGAGTTAAAGTACTATAATACTAGGGCTTTTATAAAGTAGTTTTTTAGTTCTCTAAAAGCTATCTAGATACTATCTAGGTATACCTAGAAAAGGTACTATCTTATTAGTCCTTTCCTATTCTTTTAAGTTAGTTTAATTCCTTCTAGCGCTAATAAGGTAGTAGTAAAATAGTTAACTAAAAGTTTAATAATATTAGAGTAATTAAAAATAAATCTTTAATAGAAGTTTATAAATTCTAAGAATACTTAGAAATCTTAATAGTTTTTAGGCTCTAGCTATTTCTTAATAGTTTATACCTATATAAAATCTATTATAATACTCTAAAGTATTATAATAAAGCCTAAGAATTTAATAGACTTTATAAAGAAGGAGTACTTTAAGGCTTTAGTATATAACTTCTATTCGTATAATTACTTAAGGACCTCGCGAACGTATTATTTATAATTCTTCTTATTCTTTAAGTAAATAAGGATATCGTTTAAGTATATAATATAGGTAATATCTAAGAGTTTACTAAGATATTTATAGATATATAATTAGAATAACGTAGAAGTATTAGATAAACTAAAAAGTAGTACTAAGTACTTAAAGTACCTATACTAGGTCTTAAACGTAGTTTTCTACTCGTCTCCTTTCTTAATACGCAGCCTATAGTACGCGTCGCGGAGGTCGAGTTTTATAAATACTTTCGCCTTTAATAGCTAGTCTATTATCTCGCTCGCGAGCGGAATTAAGTAATAATTCTTAATTATTATATTATTTAGCCCTCTATAGTCTACGTAAAGACGGAGCGTTCTATTCTACTTTAGTATAAAGAGGATTAGCGCGCTAACTAGTAATTTACTAGATCTAATCTATCCTCTCTCTAGAGTATTATTAAGGTATTTCTATAGAATCTCTAGCTCTTTAGTAGATAGATTATAGATAGGTTAGTTTAGTAGAGTTTTACTATTAATTAGATTAATAGTATAATTATACTCTAAGTTCTAGAGTATCTTTTAAGCGTTAGCTACGTTAAAGATATAAAGTTAGTTATAAAGATATTTAGAGATAAATTTAAGGTCTTCTAGGCCTATTCCGCGGACTTTATATTCTTTAGAGAGTACCTAGGTATTACCTAGAGGCTACCTTTCTCTAGTATTCTTTTCCTTTAGTAGAGTAGCTTATTAGAAAGGGCTATACTAATCTATAGATCTAAGATAGTTAACTATTACCTGCGGTAGCTACTCTAGTTCTAGGTAGTTCTTTACGTATTTCTCTAATCTTGTTGTAACTCTATTATACGCTTACCTAAGCTATAAAAGCCCTTACTATTAGTACTATAACTCCTTATTTTTAATATCCTCTTTTATAAGTTTAGTCTTTACTTTAGGAGACTAATCTCTATTAAGGGTTAGGTACTCTATTATTTTTAAAGAGTTTCTAGGGGGGTCCTAAAGAATAGCCCGCTATTCCTTAAGTATTAAAGATCTAGTATAGAACGTACTAAGGTAGAGTATATATACTCTTTTATTTCTCTTAAAGTTATTTAGTAGGGATTTAGTATACGTTTCTATAATTAGTTATTCTTTAATTAATACTTCGCGCTTCTACTATACGAAGTTACCTTTAATAGGGTCTATTACAGTATCCGCTTAGTATTACTATAGTAATTCTAAGATTACGTTATAGCCTTCTATTAGTATAGCCTAGAATATTTAATTAGTAACTATTTTTAAGACGCCTTCTTAATTAATAATATCTATTATAATTTAGAAAGAATCCTCTAGTTTTAGAGGTATCCCTAATATCTAGTACGCGTTAGGCTTATATATAATATCCGCCTTTAGAAAGTTAAGATATTATACTATATCCTTCTATATAATATTTAGGTCTAACCTAGAGTTATAAAGTATCTAGAAAGTAATAGGAGTTTTCCTAAAATATAGAATAACTACGTCGAATATAATTTAATATATTCTTCTACTTATCTCTAGCTCTAGAGGTAGTCCGCCTAGGTAGGCTATAAGGGCTTCTTATTTCTCTAGTCTTTCTTCTAAGTTAGCTATTAGTAGTTCTTTTAGTATTCTCTTTTATTACTATTAGAGCTCTACTATCTCTATAAGTAAGGTATAGAACTAGTAGATAATAAAGTAGTAGGGAATAGTACTACCTAGTTAGGAGAGTTAGAGCGTTACTAGTTATCTAACTACTTATAGTCTTACTTCTTTTTCTAGTAGTTTCCTAACCCCTAGTTTTAAGCTAAGAGGGAAGCTTTCCGCTTCTCCTAATACTCTTTTATAAAAGAGGGAACTAGAATATACTAGGCGCCTATCTAGGTATTACTTAGTTATATAGTAGTATTTATAGTAGTCTCTACGTCCTATATAGCTCTCTTAAAGGATTACTAGTTAGTAACGTTTTTAAGCTATCCGCTACGCTATATTTTAATTCTAATTACCTCTAGCGTCTTACTCTAAATAAGAGATATCTTAATCTAATTACCTACTATCTTACCTTTAAATAATTAAGCCTTAAGTTTTACTTTAAGATTAGTAAGATAGTTAAAGAATTCTATAAAGAAATATTTAGGTCTCTAGAATATATTCTAGAGCTTCTAATAGTTCTAGTACTAGATAAGTACTAGGTCCTCTATAAGCTCTTAAAGTCTCTAGATTAGTCTAAACTATATTATAATAGTCTAATTATTATTAACTACTTAGTTAAGAATATTATAATACGGCTTATACTTTATTTATATAACTATAAATATTAAGTATTAAATAGTATCCTCCTCTATCTAGTA
>JAQGEP010000573.1:0-13963 GCA_028476805.1 Acrocalymma vagum
CTGAACTGACAGTTCTTGGCAGTCCGTCCTCAAAAATTAAGCAGTCCGTCCGTTTAGTGCCAGTTGAACGGACTGACGGACTACTCCGATCTATGGATTTATGTCGAATCTGACCGTTTCCCTGCCCCTATAAACATTTTGGTTCAATGCTACTATACAAGGAAGGCCTCCGACTTGTGATCACGAATGCATTTCTCTCCCAACAAATTCCTAGGCTACAATATGTGGTTCTTATCTCTTTGCTTGCGTCACAGTTACATGTGACAGGCTAGTGAGAATTCGTCCCCAACGTTTTGAGATTTGTCCCCAACGCTAGTGTTAGTAGATGCTACTTTCCTTAACTTGGCTTAGTGTTATAACTTACGAACGCGAAACCACCGCGACACTACCGCGTCTCTGCTACAGATGGAGAGTTATCGAATAACGTAGGTGTTGAGTTTGTTTTCTTGTTTTTAAACAACATGGGAGACATTGAACCACCTCCAGACCTTCTCTACGGCTCCTACAAAGAAGCGTATGACGCGCTCAAGACGCATGGCATGCAGCATGGTTACGGCTTCGTCCTCAAGCGGAGCTGGCCTCACAAGTTAGCTGTTAAAACACGCTACTACTATCACTGCGATCGCTTTAGGAACAACTACCAGTCGAGTGCAAAGGTTCTGAGCACAAACACACGGCCAACAGGATGTCCCTTCAAGCTTCTCATCTTCAACGTGAAGCAAAGCGACCAATGGAAGCTAGAAGTTCAGGACAAGTATCACAATCACCCTCGATCTATCAATCCTAGCGCGCACAATGTCTATCGAAGGCGTACATTAGCACAAAAAGAGGTGATTGAGTCCATGACCCATGCTGGCGCGCGGCCGATGCAAATATTAGCTGCGATTCAAATAGACCAAGACACACTGGTTTCTGCTACCGATATCCGCAGCTCTGTATGAGTGCCACGACATGATCGCAGTAACCAACTTCTGGAAAGAGACGGGGCAAGACGAAGACCTATAGAGTTAATTGAAGCGCGGAATATGGCTCTTGCTATAGAAGGGCTTTTCGCTTCTTGCACTCCAACCATGGCCTGGAACTATCACTTTGGAGACATGGAGACTTTCTATGCTGAGAGATTTGCGCAAGTCGATGCTCAGAATGCACTCATTGAGCCTCAAGATGTACCTACGCCGCTGCTTAAGCGCGCTGCAGCAATGAAGGCTTCAGAAGAATGGAAAACTCTTGGACCGCGTAAGAGACCTCGACATCAGTAGAAGATTTTGAGCGAGTATTAGCCTCTATTTCGAGGTCTAGACATCGATGCACTTTGATGGTTATAATTTATTTTGGCGCTAGTCAAGGTATGGCTAGCATTGGGGACAAATCTCATCTTGGGGACAAAAATCGTACAGGAGACGCATCCCGCAAGGCGCGGGCTGCCAACAGAAGCCTTGAGGAACGAAATTATGAGGCACAGTGCAAATTTGAAGGGTTACGATTGAAGGATTACGAGTGAAGGGTTGTGAATAAATATGCTAATGTTTAGCGTTTGGCCTTATTTATGTATGGGATTTATGTGTGAACTATGTAAATGATATCTGAGTTCATGTAATGGACTAATTGATATTCAGGACTTTTTTGGTAGGCTGACGATTTCGATGCGGTCTGTCGTCGGAGGGAGGAGCAGGAGCTTGAGTGGCAGAGCGTGGAAGATGATTTGTAGTGAAAGTAGCTTGGGGTCTGGGTGTTTGTGACTTGGCCGTATAGTTGGTATGGGACGAATTATTAGAATGTGGTGTGGTGTCGGGAAGAGTATGAGACGATGCATGCGGAGTGGTGACGGAGGGAGTATTGGTCACCGTGTATTGTCACCATTTATCATGAAGCTGCGGGCGGGGTTGTGAAATGGCATCAGGTATGAAAGGGCATCGAGCTCAGCAATCTATTCTCCGAAACCGTACATACTAGCTATGATCCTTCTTAGGCGCCAGATTCCTTTCTGCTAAGGGAATTTCACTATCACTTCCCGCTGCCGTGGGACTAGGTCGATAACTTCTCTTAGCTCGCCGCAATCCCCACGCCCACCAGCTCTTCTCTTCCCATACTCCTCCCCACATAACCAAAAACACTGCCACTTGCGCCCCTCCCCCTCCCCCCACCAGCCCTGGATATATCCTCTCAGCATTCGCTTGCAAATTTCCATCGACTCCGAGTAGTACGTGCAGCGAATGCCCTACCAAAAATGCAACCCATCACCATGCGTTCAAACTTTCTGTGTCATGCGCCTGCTATCACTAGTGTGCGTCATCACAAACAAGACCCTTACGAGGCGAGCTCGTACCTAGAGTACACCATGATGCGTTGCTCCATGGGTTCCATCCAATGCCTCGCTAGTATTGTGGCATGCCCTTTGGACGTTATCAAGATCAGATTGCAGGAGAGAAACGGCGTCCGATTGTGGACCTTAGGGACGCCCAGCAAACGTCGCTCATTTCGAGACCGGGGCCTGATTGGTACTGGGCGTATGATATGGCACGAAGGAGGATTGGCCGCTATGTATCAGGGATTGGGGCCGACAATATTGGGATACCTACCGAGATGGGCGGTATTCTTTTCTCTGTATCATCAGATCGATGACTCCTTAAACACTAAATTCGATAAGCTAGTTTCTTGTTTGCGCAATCCATCGATTAATTAAGACTAGATATACGAACATGTGTGAAACGGACCAGGAAACGCATTGGTATCCTCAAGCGTGTCGGCGTTAGCTGCGGGTGCCTGTTCCACATTGTTTACGAATCCGTTTGGGGCTATCAAGACCCGACTCATATCCCAAAGCACCGCCTCTATACGGAATAGTGAGAAACCTTTGTGGGAATACCGGTCTGCGCTGGACGCAGCTTTGAAGATGTACCGCAACGAGGGTATAACTTCATGCTGGGCAGGGTTAGCTCCAGCCCTCGTGGGCGCAACTCAGCTTGCAATACAATTCCCATTGTATGAGCGGCTTAAGATATATCTAACTGGAGCACGGCTGGGAAGATGGGAAGAGGAGGAAACGTTTATGAAGTTCTAGGGATTCTCATAGCAAGCTCCTTGAGCAAGATATGCGCGAGCGCAGCCACCAGGGTTGCCATGTATTGAATGATTTGAATAGTAGGCCTATATTCAATACATATACATATTCAGCTGTCGCTATTCAATTCATAATCATATTCATGAATTACATTAGTCAGCAGCTATAACCAGTCTTGGCAAGGTATTGAAGTTCAAGAGTTTACCTAATAGGTGATACGGCCTAGATTTGAGGCTGTAGAGTTCTACCAAAAGCTCTATCGCGAGTCCTGGCTTGGTGTAGTAGTGTAGCCGTCGCTGTCGTCATCAAATACCTCTTGGTTCTCATCATTCTTCTCGTCCTCATCTAACCTATCCAGTAGCTCCCTCCTCCAGTCGGCAGCAATCCCTGTACGAAGCCAGCTCTTCAAACACTCACTCCTCTCTATAGTAGCAGCGCCAAGCTTGAATCTTGACCAGCTTATAGTCCTCCGGGCGCCGGAAAAGATCCTTTCCGGCTCTGCCGACATAGCTGGAATAGAGAGGATCTCAATAGCCATACGAGAGAGCGACGGGTAGGCCTGGCGATTGGCTGGCTGCAGCCACCAGTCTAGCGAGGATGTTCCAGTAGGTAGCTTGGCCAGCGGTGGGCTATTGATGAAGTGTTCGAATTCGTCGACGAACGAATTAATCGCATGAGCTCGTTCGAATAGGTCGTACGCATCAGGTTCCTTGTTCCTATCCTCACTAGTCTAGTATTTCATCGGCAGTGTATTTATCTTTGTATTGATTCAACCAAAGTCGGCGTGTTGCATCAATAGTTTTCTTCTTCCAATCTGTCTTCCACTCCCGCTTCAAGTATGCATCGCGACGATGAGGTGCGAGTAGTAGAGCTGCGCCGTACACTACTACTTTGTCGGTAAGGCTGTAATACACATCAAAGGCTGCCCATGCGGCGTCAATCGCGTTGTGTAACTTCGGCTGGCCGGCGTATTTGACCTATCGCGAGTTAGTGATTGCGACTATGTAAATAACTACTGTGCATACGTCTGACGCCCGGAAATGCGATCCTAGGAAATCCATACTAAATAAAACTTGATCTAGGGTCGCATTATCACGCTGTACCTCGTTGGTAATACGCTCGAACGGTTGGAGGAAGTTCGCAACGTCTTGCAGAAGCGCCCAGTCGCTTGGTGATAGTATATCATCATCAAACTTAGTGTAGTGCTCTTCCTGAAACTTGATTATATAGCGCTTAAGTAGCAGCGCTACTTTTATCATTGTGTACCATGAATTCCATCGAGTCTCGTTGTCTAGAGGTATAATACGGCCAGCGAGCCGTACAAACGCTTGGTAGAGTGCATTGGTGGATCGACTAGTAACTACAGTGTTATGAAGCTTACCAATAGGCCCCATCTTGCGAAATGCATATTTGCCAAGCCTTGACTGTCGGAATTGTTTCTGAACGATCGCATCTATATCATCCGGATCGATAGTCTCGTTGTCTTGAAGTTGCTTTCTAGCAGCTTCGAATGCGGCCTGTACAGCCGCCTTATCTGGGCAGAAGAAGAAGGCTTGTATGGCTATATTGATTACATGGCCATGGCAGCGAATTCGACGCTGGGTAGTGTTCAAATAGGTAGCGTTCAAATAGGTAGCGAATCCTGCTTCATCAAGGCGACAGGCAAGGCGCCTTAATAGTAGATCGTTCGAACCGTGGTTATCGCCGACGCAGTAGCCAATCTGATTTAGTATTTCGTACTCGGTAATCGTATTCCATAGAGGGTCAATTTGATCGTCACCACCGTGGCTATCAGGTAGGTAGGGTAGAGCAAGGAGAGCCTTACGACGCTTGAATTCTGAATCGACAAAATGTGCCACTATCGCTAGAAAGTTCTTCCGATTTGGTGACGACCAGACGTCGAGTGCTAAGTGTATGGATGAGATAGATGCCTTGAGCTTCTTCTTAAGCACCTTTTTATCTAATTCGTACGATTCGCGAATTATATCACTAATCGTCGTATGGCTAGTCGGAAGAACGTCTTTGGCCATATAATTTACCGATTGGATAAGTGCATGTAGCTCTGGCCAGGTTACTGCACTGTACGGAAGGTTTCGAACGACGATAAGCTCTGCGAGCGCCTCTCGAACCAGGGGCTTATTAATGCATTCTTTAAGCTGCCTACCCAGCTTCTTCTGGGCTGTAGCTTCTGCGCGGATTGCCTGCTTCTGCATCATATTTTGAATATTGTTTTCCGAAGCTTTCCTAACGAGATTGCCTTCAGGAGCTATAACAATCCTATGGTGTTCCTTAAGGTGCGTACGCGCGTTTCCACTTAAATATTCCATTTTATTACAGATTGGGCAGTACCAGCAGTTCCGGTTACCCCTTTTCTTTAATTTACCTTCCTTTGGCCTCCTGTATAGGTCCCATGTTGACTCGGCTCGTATACAACGTTGTTTTCGGGGGCGTATTAAGGCATCATCCTGGGTAGAGTCTTCCGCGACAGTAAGGCCGTCAAACAACGCAGAATCAAGTTCCGCCGAAATAGCGTCGCATACCGTCCGCTTCAGACTCTGTAAGTTGTTTGCAAGTTGCACTGCAAGGCTTGTCACAAATCTTCCAGCATGACGTAGGTGTCCGCCTTCTCCACCGTCCCGGGAGAAGAAGAAGCTAGCCGCAATACCGCCCGACTGGGAGTATTTATCGGCCAGCGTCCGCGCAATCGTGGACTTGCCGGTGCCCGCCAGACCACTCAGCCAGAAGATGCTCGGTGAGTCTTCTCCATCAGCCCAGCTATATATCTCTCGGAGGAGGTCGACGCGGGTATCGGGTAGGCAGGTCGGATCGTGTTGTCGCTGGTATGCGTAGAACGGCGCATCCTTAGCGAAGGGCAGAGAGTTGAGCACATTGTTCAGGTCTGGCTACCGTTAGTGCTTCCTGTAGACGTCTCGGACCATCCCGCAACTTACTAGGCGGAAGGTGGAACGCGGTGTTAACCGGGCCGTGAATGATCCCAGCCTGGAAGCCGGTATTCGCGTCGCCAAAAGATATCGCGGAGGTCATGATACTGCCGCAGTAGTAGAGTATGCACCGGCGGCAGAGTCTGCGGCGAAGCCCCAGCGGGATCTTAGCCCGGTGATCTTGGGCAGTTACAAGGCTGAGACGCAAGGCTGAAGGCTGGAGGCCGGCGCTAAGCATGGGCCTGATCGTCCACCGCCACGTCCCGCCACGGCCTCGTTCATTTCATCGCCTCCTAGTCTCGGAGTAACGTTATTTAGAAAGTCTTTCTAGTACGGCACAATCTAAAACTATCATACAGTATAATGGACAAGGACAAAGTCATTGGGCTAGGCAAGTGCTCTCTATTGTCAACTTAAGGGATTGCGCTAACATCTCCCACTACGTAGGGAGAATCACACCGTAGCGAGAAAATCTATAGGTACTTAGACTTCGCAGTAGAAGAAACTCTCCCTACACTTACTCGCCCATATTTCACTATTTAGTATGTATGCTAAGGGTCTTCCTTAATCTCCTGACTGTCGCTACTAGCAAAATTACCAACCTTATCGTCGCCATCGCGGCCTGAAATAAAACGGCCTTATTTCGTGGCGAGGCAGGACACCCATACAGGACTAAATGGTTTCCTCTCCAACATCTAAGCGTAAGGGAATAATCGTAACCAGACCGCTAGGAGTTGCAATCACTGCAGGACTACCGTCAGCGTCAATATAACCTGGCCTATAGTCAATGGGAAGACGCAAGATCCTTAGGCCCCTGTGAGTAATCCAACAGCCTGACCCATCTACGGAATATTCTGAATAATATTTGCTCCTCTCACAGGAGGCCACCGCGTTTGCCCCGAGTATCTGCCGCAGTGCTCCAGTGGCCGAATCCCATAGCCTGACCGTCTTGTCTCTCGATACAGACGCTACTAGCTTGCCCTCCGGCGAGAATGCTACGGCTTCGACCCAGCCTAAATGGCCCTCGAGCGTCTGCCGCGGTGCTCCAGTGGCCGACTCCCACAGCTTGACCGTCTTGTCATCTGATGCAGACGCTACTAGCTTGCCGTCCGGCGAGAATGCTACGGCGCAGACCCAGTCTGAATGGCCCTCGAGCGTCTGCAGCGAAGCACTCCACTCTTGTTCCACTCTCGGTAGTCCACAAATCCATTCCGGAATCTGATCTATGAACTGTGTACGAACTATACTTTCTGTCGGCGCGAAGACAAGAGCAGAGCAATATACTTGGAGAGGAGCCTCTTCAATTAGCTTATTACTGCGCGAACTACGGTCGTGCGATACATTGCGGCAAACCACGAGCTCTATCGAGAGCAGCTGTCTACCAGCATGAGAGCTGCTATGAGCCCTATTCACATCTCTTCGGACCTCTGGACATCGCCGCATCGTCATTCAATGCTTGCAGTTTGCGCACAGTGGGTCGATCGAGACTATCAGCTTCAAAAGGCACTGCTAGGGCTCCCAGAGCTACGTGACAGCCACTCTGGAGAGCAGCAAGCGGTTTACATTATGGATACTCTTAGGAAGTATAATATCACGTCCCAGATCGGCTATCACGTAGGCGATAATGCGACGTCGAACGATACCTGTCTGGAAGCGTTATCAAAGCAATTAAAGCGTGAATACAACGTCAGTTATAGGTTCAATTAAGCACTTATTAAGCTAATCATCTAAATAGGTCGACTTCAATGCAAAACATCGTCGGGTCCGTTGTATCGCTCATATCATCAATCTCTCCCTTCAAGCTTTCCTTCTTGCGTCCTCCCGAGAGGCTCTTATTGCTGCTCTTGAGACTGTCTCTGGTGTCGCTGGAGAAGCCCTTCTTACGCAGTTTTCGAGTGTCCTCGCCACTCATCGAAAACGAACGGAAGCAGAGCGTTCTCGTACAAAGAGACAAAGCAAACAACGCAAGCGGCAGGGTAGTAATGCAAGCATCATCTCAGTTGAGGACTTTGATGGTGTTGAGAACATCCCCACATTACGCAAGCTTCACAATCTCGCGGTCTGGCTCCGAGGTTCAACTATCCACCAGGGTCTTTGGGATAGAGCTATCGGTCTACTCCTCGGGATCGACAATCGGACACGATGGTCTTCATGGTATCAGGTCATCGCACGAGCCTTAAAGAAGATGGACAAGATCAACAGCTTTATGACTGACCACGAGGACATCCTGGGCGACAATCGGCTTCAAGCTAACGATTGGGATGTCCTCGAAAAGGCTGCTCACTTTTTAGAGCCATTCGCATCGGCTACTCTGTACGCAGAGAAAGATAAGTCATCGGTCGCGCAATCGCTTGAGCTGATGGATCTCCTATTAACGTGGTATGAAGAGCAGAAGGTCAGTATCTAGTTCTACTTAATGGGTCCGAATACTCACGTTTAGTAGAACTACTACTCCTTACCTGAGAACCACGATGAACGCATGATTCGAGCTATCGACATGGGTTGGTACGTACTCGACAAATACTATAACAAAACGGGAGAAACACCTGTGTACGCTGCTGCGATACTACTCGATCCGCGCAAGCGAGCCGCCTACCTACACCAGAACTGGCCAGAAGAGTGGGTAGAGCCTGCCATTGAACTCGCCAATACAATCTGGGTGAACGATTTCAAGCCTGATATCAAACCAGATTCTTTTCCAGCTCCAGAGATCGCACCCGGTATTTCGGCTGGCCAACTAGATAAGCCTGTGAACATCTTCACCTTATTAAAACAGAAGACGAAAGTGAAGACCATCAGTTTAAAGCCAGATGACAACTTCAGAAGTTTTAGTAATGGCCCAGCTATTAATTTGAATGATGGAGTCACTCCTCTCGAGTGGTGGTGTCAATCTGAGCAGCGTCGCAGCTTTCCAGGGCTTAGCCGCATGGCAATGGCTATTCTATCTATCCCCGCAGAATCATCAGAGCCGGAAAGGACATTCTCTGGGGCCAGAAGGACCTGTTCATGGGACAGATTGCGATTGCGATGCACCACTATCGAGATGATCGAGTGTATCGGCAATTGGATACGACAGAGGCACATTAAGCCGGTCTGGGACAATGGAATGGGTCTACCGATTGAGCCAGAGCTTCGGGAAACTCTCCTCGGTGTTGTGGATGAGGGAACGGGTGGGATAGATTGGTATTAAAGCAAGTAACCACACCAACATGTTCAAATTAATGTTTATTTACTTAACGCGGTATTTAACGCGGTATTTAACGCGGTATTTAACGCGGTTTAACACCACAATTAACGTGGTATGGTTTACACGATACTAATATGGTATGGTTTAGAGCGATTCTTAATGTGGTTCAACCACGATAGTCATGTATGAGTCAAACAGTCTCAATTCACGCCAGAAGGCTTGGCAGTCAGTCCAATCAGTCCAATCGGGTCGAAAGATGCAGTCAAACAGGCTATGGGCCTCCCAGACTGACTGTTTGACTGTTGAGAAGTCTGTTCCAGCTCGGAACTAGCGGGATGATATTCACTCTCCGGCGGTGGAACGCAGAAGCAATTAAGAGAGGTCAGACATTCTGAAGGCTCCATGACAGAACACGGGGGGTTGCAGTCATTCGATTCAGGGTGACCTTGCATATCATCACATTCCGCCACCGTTTCAGGTGGTATTTCAGTCTGCACAATGCTAGCGGAGGGTCGTGGTGTATCCAAATGTTGCACGCTGTGATTTTTGGTGTGGCCAG
The DNA here is from genome assembly GCA_028476805.1 of Acrocalymma vagum. Taxonomy (NCBI): domain Eukaryota; kingdom Fungi; phylum Ascomycota; class Dothideomycetes; order Pleosporales; family Acrocalymmaceae; genus Acrocalymma; species Acrocalymma vagum. The sequence goes on from JAQGEP010000573.1 coordinate 9,750, forward strand.
TACAAGCCGCGATTCCACTTTTTTGTGTCCATGGCCCACGAACTGACTCTTGGTTTGGTGCGAGGACTCAGAGGGCCTGAAAAAATCATTGCCCTCCTTGAGTGCCTGGGCCTGACGAGTCGTCGACCGGAAGGAAGGGAGATTAGCTTCAGGAGTGCTTGCCTCGTCTGAAGACCGAAGGAAAGATTCTACATGTTCGCTCGAGACGCCGTGGAGCGCCAGTAGAGCGCGAAGTCGCACGTTGTCCTGCGCAACCTTGTGGGCAGCACTGCATTTCCAGTGTTGCCGCCACGCCCTGCCGCTCATATTCTTGCACGCGCTTCTGGAGACTGTAGAGGTGTTCGGCGCGGCGGATACGGGAGCGCCGCTGGTTGTCTCTGATGCGAGTATATAGTGCAACAAGGGGTGAAGAGGATAGCCGACACCACCTTGCCAATGTAGTGTTCACATCATTGGTGGCACAGATATTGACACATAGCAGGACGACCTATCGACGAGGATCGGCATAGAATCAGGTGGCCCGCTGTACTCATAGCTAAGCGGCCTGTGATTCGGCGGTTATGTTGTGCGTCACTGGTTTTAGCCACGGGATCAATCCAAACTTTAAGGTTGAGTTGAACCAATGGTTTGATCGATAGGGATCTTGAGCCGTGATGGCTAAAAACCGGCTTTGTGCAAGCCCTGGGCAAAACATCACACAGCGCTAATCAAGTCCGGCTAAACAAAAATGGCTCGATGTCCTTTTATTTCAAGTTTCCGTAAGTGTAAATGTGAGTTCTATCAGAGTCACAATAGTCTTTGGACTGTCATGATCTGTGCACACAATGTTGACCGGTGATACCTTAAGATGAACTTCCTTTACATCCTCCAGATTCGAGTTTGGCGAAATATCGGCATCGGTAGACATCAGCATTAGCCTAGGAAGTTGCTTCAGTATAATATAAAGAGCAAACGGTGGTTACGAAAGAATGTATAGGAAACTTACTTGGAGGTTGTGGTGCAGTTTTAATTTAGACCTGATGGAATTGTCTCTTTGTGATCTGAGCACCCTCTTAGACCGCTAATCGGATCCTTCCCAGTAGCGCAAGCCGACATCCGAATGTCGTTATCACCTGCATACATTGTTCAATGGCTCTACCAGCATCGAGTATCAGTCATTTCTAGCCAATAATCGAAGCGAGCCCGCACGACAGTGTGCCAGAACCTAAAAATCCACCTCAAAGAAGGTTTCATAGTGGCGGCATTGAGTTTACCAAAGAAATATGCACAAGCTCATTGGGGAGCCTGAAAAGATTCTGTAGAAAATACTCTTGCATATCAAATATTGCTTCTCGACCATCTCGCCTACATTGACCGAAGATTATCGGCCCTTTTTCTTTTAGGTTAGAACATTACACAATACTCATACCTCGAATGGAAGCAATGGGAATGTCTTGGAAATTGACGGTTGCGACCCCTCTGGCGGTCTAATTTGTGGGGGAGTCGTTGCCACGTGTTCCCCACGTCCAACGGTACAAGGGGGAGCATGTGCAGACTGCTAATGGAGCCCTCCACACAGACAGAATTTGTATGGAAAAGTCAGGATTTTGGTAGAAGATTCACCGACCCACTAGCAGTCCGCCCATGCTCCCCACTTGTACCCGTATGGTCAATCAGAATTACCGACACCCGCGGCATGCGCAAATGCTTCCGAAGCGAGGGGCAGCGCCAGCAATTGGTAGTTGCATTCGGCCCTTCCGATCCAGCGTCGGGTTGGTGCAGGGTGCGCCGGAGTCAATCAGAGTCATCCATTGCATGTGCGATTCGCTATTAAGAAGAGTATTTCAAGGAACGGTGCGGGATTGCGGGTAACCAGCGGCTCGGGCCTCGCGGCTTCGTACAAGGGGGTTGCACGTTCGGACTGGTCTTGCCACCGACGAATCTTCCATACAAATCGACTTTTTTCCATACAAAATTTGTCTGTGCAGTGGTACTCACAACCTGTCCGAGCATGCGCCCCCCCGCACCACAATTATAGCGATGGGATCTTACGTCGGGCTGCAGCGAGGCAGCAGAGAACTGGTTTCGGGTGCCCGAGGAAGCTGCTTCAATTCTTCGGAGGCCCAATCGCCAGTTTGGTATCACCCTGTCGGGTCGCGTGGAATTGGCAGGGCGAGGGTCTTCAAACATGCTTTGGACGGCCTACAGGCAACAACTTATAAGCCAGATTTCTCTTTCGTCTGGTCAATTTAACTGATCAAATACCCCAGGCATTGAGCATATTTACTCTCGAATATATCATCTACATACGGTGTACTTTCCAACCCTTCCGCAATTCATTCACATTGTCCTCACTGCTGGCCACCCTGCCTGGAACGACAATGTGCTTCACTGACCAACAACTCCTCGACATGGTTAAGAGAGCCACTTCTCTACCGCACTTGGAACGTCTACGTTTTGAATGCCAAAGTTCCTGCCAAAAGTGCCGCGCCGAGTCAGACTTCTGGGCAAAGGCGGATGCACACATGAGTAAGTTTAGACCGTTAAATCGACGTAAGGGGGCGTGATTAAAGCCTGATTTCTAATAATACTACAGTCCAAGCCCGAAGGAGAGACGAGAATAAATCGAAAGACCAAGAAACACGAAAAGTTCGCTAAACAGTGTCACGCCATCCTCTCCATTTTTTTTGTTTACGTGTTATGACGTGGGCTTCTTCATTCACGGATCCCAGTTCCGATCTCTTTACCACCACATGTCTCTTTGTATTAGATATACTATCCCTCACCAGTGTCACCACGTAGCGAGAAGAATCCAGCAGTTTTGTAACTCAGCGCCTTCCACGTTAATATATAATGCTGGAATTGATTTCCTGACATCCTTTAGCTATTTGTGCACTTAATGTTAGTGCACAATGAGAAAATTACATGGCGTTGATGTCGCCGTAAACCATACATGGGCAAACCGTTTAAACGGTCGAAAATTTCTCAAACGTTTGAACGGGTTAAAAATATCGCAAACGGTTAAACGAACAAATGAACGATTCAAACGAACGAACGAACGATTTATGGTGGTGAGAAATATCCATAGCGCCTACCTGCTCTAATACCAGTCGAGATAATGCCCACTATCATCGTCAACGTCCTGAGAGTCACCCTCCGGCCGTGGGATTCCGATTAGACCCATCCCATTCTCATGGAGAGGCCGTATGAGTCCTTGACGCAGCCAATTGCCTGTACATTTAATCATCTCGATAGTTTTGCATGTGATTCATAATCTATCCCATGAACATGTCCTTCTTGCCCCAGAAAACGTCCTCTCCGGCTCCGATGACTCTGCTGGGATAGAAAGAATACTAATAGCCATGCGGCTAAGTTTCGGATACTGCTTTCTCTCTGCTGTGGTTGACACCACCACTCCAGAGGCGTACAATCCGGAGGGATATCTGTTGCATTAACGTTGATGAAGCTAGTAAAATCATCACTAACACCCGCATTAATAGTCCTAACCTCCAGCTTCTTTGATAGTATCGCGAGTTGATTTAGCTTCCTCGCCGGCGGTGGTGGCATCGACGTAGGAGTAGAGGGATGGTTGCTGGGGAGCTCGTAATTAAATTCCTTTTGCCAGAATGCTGTGGCCGAGGCAATAGTATCTTCGTGCCATTCCCCTGGCCAGTTTTGCTTGATATACGCGATCCGCAGGGTTGCAAGTCAATCAATTCAATTCGATCAGGGCCTCCATCGAGTTGAATCGAAGCTTAGTAATAAAAGTTGTGGATCGATCGAATTGAATTGATCGAAACTAGTTGATATACTGCTTAGTAATTAGTCGCTGTCAGTATGGTGCGGAAGAGAATCTTACTACTTACGTAGCCAATATCGTTGCCAGACCCCCTTGAGCAAGCATTACTATCCTCGGTCCTAGCGGGTTCTGCTGATGCCCCGCCGGAGGTCTATAACACCTGCTCGCTGCCATGAAGCTAGACAAAGCTGAGCTCCAATTATATCCTCCATTAGACGATTGCGGGCGCAGGTAATAAGCATGCCTGCCAAGCTGAATATGCGCTCGCATTCCGTAGACATAGCTGGCGCTGAGTATATGTCCAAAGCCATATGGGATAGCCTCGGCCAGAGGTCTTTCTTGCCCTTCCAATACGCAATAATATCCGTACAAGCTCGGTCTTCCTTATTATTGTTTCCTCGGGCCAGGTACTGTGCATATTCGTCTAGCTCCTCCT
>JAQGEP010000574.1:0-14433 GCA_028476805.1 Acrocalymma vagum
CCCCCTAACTCAAGCCCTTCATCACCTCGGTGCGCCAGCTCCCACTCGCTGCATGTGCTCTACTTACCTTACTCTTGCAATCCTTTTACCTTTCCCGTTCTTCTCTGCCGTATTATCTCCCCTCCCTGACTCAATAACTAGGTACTAGGTATAAGTATACATACCTACCAAGTAAGTACATGCTAGACTAAGTCATGCAGTGAAACCCAAGCACCGCATGAATACCACGAGCTGCTGGGAACAATTGCGATCCTTCAGCACGTCTTCTCGTGCAATTATTGCATGCATATCTTTGAACGATGTCTTGTTGTCGTCGTCTCTTTTTCTTTCGACAACAAAAAAGCAAACAATGGTTCTAGTGCTCGAGCCAATCCCACAATCAAACAGAGTACGAAATTCGGCGTTACGCCCGCGCGTGCACAGGCGTTTCACACTGGACTCGGTATGGTCAGCCAGATAAACCACGTTTTCTACGGAGACTATAATGAATCTGATAAGATGTGGCGCTGGTGTGGGCCGAGCAAACCGCCATATCATACGTAGCTGACCTCAACCCTTGTTCGCTATCCCATGTCCTATGCATCTCGTCACGTTCTGAGTAAGGGGTGACGAAGGCAACAATCTAAATTTTTAGGGAGAAGTGAGTTCAGCCCTGTACTATTTGGCTTTGCAATTACTTATGTCAATCCTCCACTAAAGACAGCTACTACTTCGATCCATCAAATAATAGAAATCCTCCCCGAGAAAGACTTGTTGCCCACGAGAGGGCAATGTCCAGTAGAGTTATCCGGCTATGAAAAGCCACAACCAATGCCTCTCAGAGAGCGTTTCCCAATTATATAGTAACCATCAGCCACTAGGAGAAGGTCAGCGGTTAGCCAGGATCGAGTAAGTACGGTGTCTATCAACAACCGCATAATACAACAGCATTCTGCAGACCCGAAGAGAATGCGCACTGATTTGATAACTACGCATGACAGCTACACCTTTGAGGAAAACAAATTCGGCCGGGCTCATCAATCCAAAAGGAAGCAAAGAATGGCGCTTGAACCCCCTCCCGTGAGCGATATGACCGTGACGCATGAGCTTGCAAATCCAAATTCCAGCAAGCGAGTTGAGCTTTTTTCCGAACGGTCAACAGCCTCGCCATTCAAAAGCTGAGCCTCAGAAGTGCATAAACCCAAGTCTACGGAACATTTCCTGGTGCTCGGTACCACCTAAGCTCAAGTCGAGATCTACCGTTTTCTCTTCAGCTGAAACTCTAGGAAGGATCCAAGATATCTACCTAATTACATGCACACCAACCCTCAGAACTCATTCCAGCTTCCCGGCGCTGGTTAGGCTAATTTTTACTTGAATTTAGCCGACAAAGCATAATGGAGTCTGGCACATTGACCTGTGCTAAAAGGGCTATTTGGAAGATTTCGATGATCCAATAAGAACTCGCGAAGTTCAAAGACGTAAGTGATGACAGGATCGACCACCTTGCTGAGACCTGAGAGAGCAGTTCGACAATATCCCTATTATGACATACGCCTATCGCCCCAAAAACATTCAGTATCTGCGTGAAAAGCGCTGTACCCGTGCAAGTAATAGTGCGCTTCCGGGCCGGGGCTGTCTTCAGCAAATTCCCCTATTTGACCTTTGGCCTTGTTTACTTCGCATCGGTCAAATACATCACACTGGTTCTGGTACACTGTTATTTGAAACGTGTTTTTGACTGAGGGGTGATATTTAATCAGGCTGTAGATTCAACAGGGCATGAGAGAAAAATATGCCCAAACTCTGTTGTGTTCGACAATTCAACTCGTATCTCTGCAGCATAGAATAAAAATGCATGATCTCAAGCGGCAATCGTCAGTTGAATTTGCTTATTCGCGGCCCTTATGATTTCGTGCCTAGCATCTCTCAACGCTGTTTTCTGTAAAGCTACTGTTCCTGGAGAAGATGATATTTGTACACTCATGGAAATTATATAAAGCTATCCCTCCATCCGCTCAGCGGCGCCTTGGAATAGGAGGGCTGTCAGTGACCCATATCAGGAGATTTTGTTATTGAAACATTAGAGCCAAAATTTTGTTATCCTGTTCTAAATTCATATACTTAAATTTTTGGTAATCCCCCCCCCCCCCCCCCAAAAAAAAAAAGGAAATACGACAAAGATCATCTTTTCCCATATTGGCTTTTTGTCATGCAGTTTAGAGCATTGCACTGCGGGGAAATCTTAGAATGAACGAAGTCTTAACCTTAGATTCAAACCCTTTGGTTCTCACATGCGCTTCAGGGCTCATTGAGTGAAGTAGGCCCCAGAAAAAAGATAGTGATTTCATGCATTTCCCCGTGTCAAAGTTGGCTAAAACTCGGCTGAATACTATGACTTGATGAGACATAGAAAAGAGTGAAGAGGTCTCAACTACAAGCTTCTAGATCTGGGCAAAATATACTAGTCATGCTATGTTTATTTGAAACATTAAAAGTTGCAAGATCTGTTTTGTGCCTTCTTCCCGAATAGCGGAAGGAATATGTGGCCTTGAAATAATTCGCTTAGAGAATCATAGTTAGGTATTGTCTGCATTTCAGACTCTATCAAATATGCCCCGAATAATGTTCAGGATTTTGTTTAACCTAGCATATACAGTGTACCAGTTGGACCTTCGATGCAAGTCATGACAATTGATTTAAAGTATGCAAATATTGGTTATAAGGCCTTCGCACAATTCCCAGGTGGGTGCAAAGTTCCCAAGATTCCTACAAAGGCTATAAAATGGCGACACAAACGCGGGACCAGAACGGAGAGAAATGTGCATCTGTTTAAAGTCCATCTCCTTGAGACATATTGAACATACCTATGGTAGCCATTTGATTGGTGTTCAGTCATACTTCTAAATTCCGTGGAAAGGTTCACAATGCAAATTTCACCAATCTATCGTCTATTGCATCTCCAAAGTATGGCTGGGATACTAGCGTTACTTTCATCCCAACTGGAAAACTGCTGCTTCATGCAGCCAAATTCTCGCGTTGAGAAAATACTTAGGTGTATTAGTTGCATTGCTCTCTACAGGCATAAGTGACAGTGGTACGGTACCAATACTGGAGGGCGCAAAGGTGGTTGATAACCAGATTCATTGAGGCACCTGATATTCCCCCTTGCATACACATGGAAGCATCTGGCACATAATATTACCTTCAACAGTACGTTTGGCTGTCTATAAACGTAGAGGTTAAGGTTTGATTGTAAAGTGCGATTCTTGGGTTTCGGATCCCCTGACTATCTCGTCTCCACCCACCGATTTATATCAAATATATCTCGGGACATTTTTCTTGTAGGCACCGGAAAAGAGCGCGATAAAAATTTCATGAACGCGTACCCAGCTGCGCACGTCTGAAAATTAGTAACAACCATGACTTTATCCCAAAAATCCGAAGGACAGATGCTAGCAAGTCAGCTACCTACAAACATTGCATCGTCCTTCTGTACCTTCAAATTGGCGAGTCGTTTAGTGTTCAATGAAAAGACAGGTTGCGGTCTAGGTTTCGGGTGCATTAGCTTAAAAGGTGGACTATCCAATGCTCCCACTTCCATAACACAGCTGTCAACGACATTGCTATGTGTATCCTAATCTGCTTCGTGCCATGATGGTGGCTCTCGCCCATCCTAGGTACTTGCTACACATGTTCAAGGTCAATCAACGCCTCGTAGAGCGCCAGAACTAATGCCTTTCTCATGCGCAAAAACTGAATCAAATTGCTTGTCTATGGCTACAATGTCTGTCTAGGGCCATTTAAGCCTCCATGAGAATATAGCTCTTGGTAAGCCATTTCTCGGTGAGACAAATTTCCCTAGGGCATTAATTGACATCCACTGTGAGGTTGGCCAATAGCTAGGTATCAAGATAGTTGGGCGAACAATGTATTTTGTATTGTACGTGTACAAATCAACCCAAAATCTACGAGGGATGCGTAAGAATTGGGGTTGATCGATGAGATTAGTGAGTGAATACTGTGGCGGTGGTAAGGTTATTGAGTATGAAATAGCGAGAAAACTGATGTTGACAGCAATGACGGAGCTGTTTACTTTCCAACAGCTTCTTGCAGGAAAGGAGCGGCCTGGTCATAGCTATATATATGCACAGGCCTGAAGAAGGATCAATTGTAATTTAGTTGCTTTGAATGGAGAAAAGGTCTATCGCAATGTTTGCGGCGTTCTAGCTCGGGGAATAAGAAGAAGACTGGAGACAAAACTCGAAAAATTCGAGAGAAGGGTAGAAGAAGGTGGTGGAACTCACTCATTTGAAAAGATTTCTCTACATAGTTACATGTACTATACGAAGAGAAAATGAAGAAGACTGTAAATGAACTGGTGTATGCCATGCGATATCAGGCAGATCCACCTGCTCGGATTTATTCCGTGTATTTGTAAGACATCAGCAATAAGTCGAGATCGCAGGGTTGGGGCGTCGTGAGTTGAAGAATTAGACTTCCAAGCACTTATATGTGGATCCTATTAGAAGACGTGGGTATGGCGTCCGAGTGCTTGACTTGATGGACTATTTTCATTAAGCATGAAGTTTCTATTAATGTGGCGAATCTTGGAGTAGCTGACTTGAAGAAGATTGGTCCGGAGTATGTAGACTGGAAGAGCACGAATGTTTGGTCTAGCTAGTTAGATTCACACAATATGAACGTCAGTAGGCCTTTTTCACTCCAATAACGTATCCCAATAAAGAGAGCCTTGATTGAACATATTGACATAACACTATATCGACTGTCAGTGAAAGCGTGCTACGTCAAAAACATAACTGGCCATTTTTTTTTGGTTTCGGATCGCTCAATATAGCTTTACTGTCAGGGAAACGGCATTTTCATCGCTGTGACTCTGGCATTCATGTGCGCCCTTGAGCTAAAACTGATAAGCCTCTCTTTTGAAAGGGGCAAAAGAGGTACAGAATTTGTTGATCAAAAGGAATTGACAGAAAAAAGCTAGTTCATGTACCGATATGCACGCATCTAGGTGGGCCTGCATGTGGCACGGCTATGTGTGATATCTTGGATGACGCTTTGCAGGGAGGTTAATATGTACTTCACGAGTCAGGAATTATTAACCAGCAATAAAGAGAGGGAAGACTCGTCAACTTGGGACCTGTGGCGTATTGGATGTGGTGCCAGATGATAGAGTAGTAGTATGCTTTGGAGTCGGCATTGGCGACTATTGCTAGTCATTCAGTCACTACACGCCGACATTTGACTCGACTGCTACTGATTCTTCATGTTGATAAGGTTGAATTTTACTCGGCGCAGTAATTGTGAGCAAATCTTCCTATTTGCTGATTCAACCGATTTAGATGTTGGGTGTCGACCCACTTGCTGTGCCGCAGCGCTAACACCTATGGAAGCCCAAGACAATTGGACAGTTGGTTTTGTATGTATCTATGCGTCGTTTGTTAATAGCTGCGCGCCAATCCGATGCTCCTGATTCGCTACTCGCGTCGATTTAGTTTGGCCCTTGGACAATCATACAGAGTGGCATGCGCTCCGTATTCCATGGCACATCTGGGCCTTCACGCCTAATCACGCACATATAGGACCGTGTTTTTCCTAGGATCCAGTGTTCCTCTCTGGTCAGTAAAGCATTGCATTGGGTTTTCACGGAATGCGTGCATAGAACACCTCTTTGGCAGCTAGCTGCGATCTGGAAATTCACATCTCATTCGTTCTCTTCTTGTCGTTAAATCGGGATCACATAAATCGCACTGTGATCATCTTGATTCTCAAGTCGAGAAGAACGATGCAGCAGATTACTACACCTCACGGCTACTCTCGGGAAAGTCGCTCTCAGACGGGTGAAACACGAAAAGCAATGGACAATTCTGCCCTCCAGACCGATCGAGCCTCTAATCAAGAAAGTTCGACACTGGATATAACGCAGCGCATCGAGCGCAAACTTGCTCAATACAACGCCTCTCAGAGCATATTTCAGCAGTGGGTGTTTGAGATTTGTAGCTGGACACTTAGCGCCCTATGCATGGGTATTTGACCTCTCGACAACATACACAAACGCAAAAACAATGCTAACGAACCCTGAAGGCGCAATAATAGGCATACTGGTTTATCTTCGGGATCAGCCCTTGAGCAAATGGCCTCTTGGTCTAACCATCGTTTCTGTTCTTTCGAAGATCGCCTCAGCTGCCCTTATCCTGCCAATCTCAGAAGCCATCGGGCAGCTAAAGTGGGCTTGGTTTACTACATCCAAGGAGATCTTTGACTTTGAGATCTTTGACAAGGCCTCACGTGGAGCATGGGGCTCGTTAATGCTGTTACTGCGTACTAAAGGAAAATCTCTCGCGGCCTTGGGGGCATTATTAACACTTTTGTTACTTGCTATTGATACATTCTTTCAGCAAGTGACCGACCTACCTGAGAGATGGACGCTGCGTGGTGCTAGTTCAATTGCTAGGGTTGTCCGGTATGACCCCGCTGAGCAGCTTGCATTCAGAAACGGCCTTGAGATAATAGAATCGGATCCAAACATAGTAAGAATTACACGGTCTTATTTCTATGAGAATGGATCCGAGCCAATACCTTTTGGCAACGGTACTCAGTCAGAAATACCAATATCATGCCCTACGAGCAAGTGCGAATGGGAGCCATATGAGACACTTGGGGTCTGTAGTGCTTGTGCAGACATGCCTAACCTCCTTACATACGCATGTCTCAACACGAGGTTAGATTGGCTTTTGAACCTGAAAGTTACAGATCTAGGACTCACATATCCAAATGGTACGTACGAAGGAAGTAATGTTTGTAAGCGGCCTGTTTCAAAAGGCACAATACAAGCATCGGAAGAAATGTAATTGATCGCAAGAGCTAAACTTTTATAGGAACTGCTTGCGGCTACTACTTGAATGTTACTAGCGCAACGCCAATCCTTATGTCGGGCTATCAGGTCATATCGAACGGTTCCACTACTACTCCTGGAGAGACTTTGCTTATGCGTACCTTACCACTTGTCGACAATATGTGGAGGAAACCCCTCTTCGGCGGATCAATTAATTTTAAGCAAGTCTATTTTCCCTTTGTAGACGCTCTCATCGTCAGTGCAGTAAACGGGTCTGCCGAGAGCGTCTATCAAAAGCAACCACCGGTGGTACAGGAATGTATGCTTTCATTGTGCGTTAAGAAACTGAAATCATCATACTACCTTGCAAATTACAAGGAAGAAGTGATTGATACGTTTCTGAATACGACAAAGCAGCAGCAGCCTTTCCCATGGGTAGTTACCGAGATGGGCGATGTGGTCGATTATGTTTTCAACGGAAATATTAGTATTTACACCCCAACGACTGACCCGAATACTGCTGGCTTTGGAGTCGGGAACCTGACATTCGTCAACACAGTTGACCTTTTCGATGAGATGTTTCCATCCTCTCTAACTGTTGCGCCCCACTCGACGCAGAAGAATATGAGAATTAAATTTTGGGCCACTGTTGCCATACACACCCGTCGGGTCCCGTTTAGCCCATGGCTCTCACCAAACAATGTAACCCATCATATGGAGCGTTTTGCTACAGCCATGACGAACGTCTTAAGATCAAACACAAGAAGCAATGAGTTTATTCCTGGAAAAGCTTATTCTAATGAAACGTTTGTCTCGGTCAAGTGGGAATGGCTTACCTTTCCACTCGCTTTGCTTCTGTTAAGCCTTATCTTCCTCGTCGCGACTATCCTGAGAACTTCGTCCACTGAAACGAAAAACATGGGTGTCTGGAAGACGTCAGCGATGCCAACTCTCATATACAGTCTACCGGAGGATACGCAGAAGGGATTTGCGTCACCGAGGACTTGGGCGGGTTCTTCGTCATCAAATTTTCGGTCAAAAATCAGGGTTAGATTGTTACCCGATAAAGGATGGAGAGTGTCTGGGAGGATAAACACACCAGTATCTCCGAACTTCAGGAAAAGCCAAGCCCCCCCGGGCTGGATATAAAGAGGGCAAATCGAATAATGCAGATATCTAGGTTATTTGGAAATAGAACCCTGGGCGTTAGCCTTCTATCTGCGCAAACACAATTTCTTTTACCAACTTGATACCTGGCATGATTTCTTCAAACTGCATCGATGAGATGTCAAATGAAGTGTCAAGCCGATTGATTCGGAAAAGCCCGCCATACCATAGGTACCATAGGCACCTATAGTAGGTATCAGCGCTGCGGGCGGGAGTTAGAGCCGTGAATTACACTGTGCATGTGCATGGTAAAAGATCAGCTGCAGCTGCGTACATTGCCTAGACGTGCCTACGGCTTTTTCTACCAGTGTGCTGTGCCGCAGCGCTTATTGTCTATTGCTGACAGGCTCGCCCCTGCCACTGAGCATCGCACGGACTTGACGAGTGAACGCGAGCCTTCCAAAACCTAAGCACCTATGTAGTCTGTATTTCCCCATCGCACATTCTGCCGAAGCCGCCGAATAAATATGTTGCGAGCGAGATCCACGCTTTGCGAGACATTCAATCCTTCTTTTTGATTTTCACAGTCCTTCGGCTAGAAAATCCGGTTCCACCCTTCATCGCGATATACGATCCGCTACCCTCAATACCGTGAATAGTGTCTAAGATGGCTAGTGAAATTAGTCAACAAGCCCCCAAACCTCATCAAGAGTCCAATGAAGCAGACTCACTTGACATTCCTCAAAGAATCGAACGTAAACTAGCCCAGTACAACACTTCTCGAAACATTGCAAAACGATGGATGTTTGAGATCATCAGTTGGACAACAGGTGCTGCATGCATGGCAGCAATTATCGGCATACTGGCCTATCTTAAGGATCAACCTCTGAATAAATGGCCCGTTGGCCTTACAATCAACAACGTCCTCTCAAAAGTGGCCTCCGCTGCTCTGATTCTACCCATATCAGAAGCGATTGGCCAGCTGAAATGGAATTGGTATGTAAATTGAAGATTTGCCCACCCTGTCTATTTCTACTGGCAAGACTGACAATTGTCCTAAATCAAGGTTTCACGGGGCCAAATCGAAAGAGATTTTTGATTTTGAAATCTTTGACAAAGCATCACGAGGACCATGGGGCTCGTTAATGCTATTATTTCGAACCAAAGGCAGATCTTTAGCTGCATTGGGCGCTACTCTCACCCTTCTTCTCCTCGCCACTGATACTTTCTTTCAGCAAGTTACTGAGTTGCCAGAACGGTGGACTCTATCAGGAAATGGCAAAATTTCCAGAATTATCCGCTACGATCGCGCCTATGATAAGATCTATAGGAATGGGACCGAATTCTTCCAGGAAGACCCAGCTCTTTCGACAGTCATGCGTTCTTTCTTCTTCTCGAACGGAAGCCAACCAGTGCTCTTTGGAAACGGTACGCAGCCGGATTTTCCTCTTTCTTGCCCAACCAGCAAGTGCGAGTGGGAACCGTATGAATCGTTAGGGGTCTGTAGCGCATGTGCTGATGTTTCTCATCTTCTTACTTATGCCTGTCTTGAAACAAGACTAGACTGGCTTTCAAATTTGACAGGTTATGGATCAGAGGACACATACCCGAATGGTGAGTTCACTTAAACTTTGTAACTCTGACTATATAGCCCTCCCCTGCTTTGGCTTCTAGCTCTTATAGATAAACTAGCACGAGAGGAGCTGTAGCTGCACATAAAAATGCTGACTTTTCTTCCCACAGGAACCGCATGTGGTTACTTTCTGAATGCGACTAGCGATGCTCCTATTTTAATGTCCGGTTATCGTGCCGACTCCAATCATCCCGATGCAGTCCCTGGGGAGGCTCTTCTATTGCGCACCTTACCATTGATCGACATCATGGATAGGGCACCGTTATTTGGTGATGGCTCTATCAACTTCAAAAAGATTCACATTCCTCTTGTCAACGCTCTAATTGTCAGTGCAGCGAACGGCTCTGCAACTAGCGTATACCAGAAGACACCACCAGTTGCACAAGAATGCATGCTGTCTTGGTGTGTCAAGACGATCCAATCCTCATACTCGTTCGGTAGCTATAAGGAAGAGGTGTTGGATACATTTTTAAATGAGACTAGGAGAGAGCAGCCATTCCCATTTTGGGCAAAGACGTATCTTCTCCAAGGTTATAGTGTGACGGATCATAGGTTCCGTTCAAACATCAGCATATATACACCAACCACGAATCGTAACACGGATGGATTCGGAGTTTCAAACAACACATTTCTCAGCACGGTTTTCATCCTGGATGAGATGTTCCCTTCCACTATGACTGTTGCGAGTGCTGCCGCGCCTCCGATCATGAGGGTTAAATTCTGGTTTATTAACCAAAATCACGTTCGCGATGTTGGCTTCAGTCCTTGGCTATCACCAAATAATGTTACGCGACATATGGAACGACTTGCTACAGCCATGACGAATGTTATGCGATCATATACTCAGGGCCGTGGCCATGGATTTGTTATTGGGAATGCTTATTCGCCAATAACGTTTATTTCAGTGCAATGGGAGTGGCTCGCTTTTCCTATCACACTCCTCCTTCTTTGTCTTGTATTCCTTATTGCAACCATATACAAGACGTCCTCAGTGGAATCGCAGTCAACGGGCATATGGAAAACCTCAGCAATGCCTAGCTTAATTTACAGCTTACCAAAAGACCTCCAGAAGGAATTCACAGCTCCTGAAACATGGGCCGACTCGTCTCATGTCCGTACAAAGAGAGTGAAGGTCAAATTACATCCTAATAAAGGTTGGAGAGTTTCTGGACACGCATACACGCCGACGACACCCAATTTTGGAATAGGCCCGGTTCCACCTCGTTGAAAAATTCACATCACCATCAACATGGACGGATTCATCAAATCTAAGGTCGAAACAGGTACGGATGGGTATGATAGCTTGGGTCATCTATGTAGCAATATTAAAAACCACTACAGGAATGAAGTTATTCAAATTTTTTTTTCTAATTTTGGGTTTGACAACAATTTGCTTCTGTAAAGTGTCTGGAAAGGGTTGTGCTGCACATACTTACCACAGCTGGGTCGACAAAGTTCGATCAGACCAATCGGTGAGATCACGGACAGGAGGACTTGGCCTAGTACGCTTTAGGTGCATTGCGGATGACAATCACAAACGGTACCCTTGTCTCAGCATTGCACGTAGCCGCTGCTGTGCCGCAGCGCTAATTGCTCAACTGTGAACGGCTCAACCTGCATGTCGTCTTGGCAATTCAATATGTTCCCCCGGCAGCTCACACATATACTACAATGCCTCTCTTGATCAAGCGCGATTCATTCCGTGTAACAACGTACTGACCTTTCTTTGAAGTTTATTTCACGGTTTTCTGCCCGTTGATGAAATTTTGCCTTCACAGGACAAGATTTCATTCGCCACTACAATTCTACTACAAGGACAAAAAGAATCAGAATGCAAGAGAAGAAAATCCCACGATTTCCCATACGATTTCGGCCCTCTATATATGGCAAAATGATCGATGACCGACGGCAGACTTTATACCCTCAACGTATGCCTGACCACGCCGACCCACTCGATTTTTCGCAGCGAATTGAACGAAGACTGGCACAATACAATGCTTCCCAGAGTACTGCACAACGCTGGATTTTCGAAATCATTAGCTGGATACTCAGTGCTGTTTGTATTGCAGCAATTGTTGCTATTTTGTCGTATCTAAAAGATAAACCACTTAGCAAATGGCCTATAGGTCTGACAATTACCACCGTTCTATCTAAATTAGCATCTGCTGCTCTTATATTACCTATATCGGAGGCAATTGGGCAGTTGAAGTGGAGCTGGTACGTTAACTGGGGTGTGCGGTCTGTCATTTTCGCTTGAAGCTAAGGTTGAAATTCAGGTTCCACGGCACAAAATCGAAAGAAATGTTTGATTTTGAAATATTTGATAAGGCGTCTCGCGGGCCATGGGGATCTATCATGCTTTTATTCAGAACAAAAGGAAGGTCGCTTGCTGCACTAGGAGCCCTCCTCACCCTTCTCCTACTCGCTGCTGATACCTTTTTTCAACAAGCAACTGAGCTGTCAGAGCGCTGGACCCTTTCTGGTAATAGCACAGTTCCGAAAATAATCAGGTATGAGCCTGACTACGGAAAGGTGTATGAAAATGGGACCGAGCATTTTCAGGACGACCCTTATCTTGCCCCAATTATGCGCAACTACTTTTATTCAAATGGAACCCAACAAGTTCCTTTCGGTAATGGCACCCAACCGGACATACCATTATCATGCCCAACAAGCAAATGTGAATGGGAACCGTACGAAACATTAGGTGTGTGCAGTGCTTGCGCTGAGGTATCTGAACTCCTCACGTATGCTTGTCTTGAAACAAGATTGGACTGGCTTGCGAATTTGACTGGCTATGGATCAGAGGAAACATACCCAAATGGTGAGCCCAAATACAAGCACAGTTGGACTTTATTAAGAGATTTTGAGTCTTTTAGGAGGGTGCTAACGCACTTGTTAAGGAACTTCATGCGGTTACTTTTTAAATGCCACTAGCGACTCACCGGTGCTTATGTCTGGCTACCAAATTGATCCAAATGACCCTAACGCTGAGCCAGGGGAGACACTTCTCTTACGAACCTTACCGCTGATCTCAGTCTACGACAGAACACCATTATATGGCAGTGGTTCTATCCGTTTCAAAGATGTGTACTTTCCCTTGGTTGACACTCTTATTGTGAGTGCAGCAGACGGGTCAGCAAGCAGTGTTCACCTAAGAAAGCCGCCAGTTGCTCAAGAGTGTATGTTGTCATTATGCGTTAAGACGATCAAGTCTTCATATTCATGGGCAAATTATGAGGAAGAGGTCGTAGACACCTTTTTGAATAGTACCAGGAGCGAACAAGACTTTCCTTGGCTAACGTTTCATTTTTTTGTTGGGCAGTACAGTTTCATCGATTACTATTTCTTTGGAAACATCAGCATATATACGCCTACAACTGACAAAACTACCGCTGGATATGGACTATCGAATAGCACATTCCTTAGTATTGTCAGTCTCTTGGATGAAATGTTTCCTTCCACTATAAGTATGGCAAACCCTTTGGGACCACTAAAGCAAAGACTCAAATTTTGGTGGAGGACCCAAAACCACCAACGCGATGTTAAATTTAGCCCATGGCTTTCACCAAATAACGTCACACTTCATATGGAGCGCTTTGCGACCGCGATGACAAACGCTATACGATCTCAGGCAGGCAGCGATCAATTGGCCGTTGGTAAAGCTTATTTACTGGTCACCTTTGTGTCAGTTAATTGGGAGTGGCTTACATTCCCACTTGTTCTGCTCTTCCTCTGTCTTATCTTCCTACTCGCAACTATACGAAAGACGACTTTTCCCGCCACAGGGGAAGACATTGGCGTCTGGAAAACCTCAGCAATGCCAACACTTATATACAGTTTGCCAAAAGACGTGCAGAAGGAGTTTACATCGCCTGCAACATGGGCAGAGTCGTCGAACGCAAGGAAGGTCAGGGTTAAACTACTACCAAACAAAGGCTGGAGAGTTTCTGGACAAGTTTACACACCGACGACACCAAATTTTCCTGCCTCTACCTAGTCGAAGGAATAAATTATGGAGTTCCTGAATATCATAATTAAGCTTTCTCTGATGATGTGCATTTCTCACCCTCGAAGCTTTACCCACCCAACAAACAATTGTGGCCGATGACTCAAGTCAGGACTCCAGGTCTATCCATGGTTCTTGGCTACAGAGATGAATGAAATATACGATAGCTACCAACCCAATCTTGGGGACAAGATATGCAACCGTGGTCAGCTTTGCCTTAGTGCCAGTATAACCTGGAGATGCAGCAGCTGTGCCGCAGCGCTAAAATGAACTTTATCTGCCTTGATATTCATTCCCCGATTCATAAAAATGATGATCAACCATTATGAACAGGGATGAAAGAAACAGCTTCGCGCTAATCCTACAACTTTGACAGCCTTGTAGGAACTTATGGTACCGATGGCATGTATAGAAAGTGATGTCTTACGCGTGGAATAGCTTTACCATATTTATTCTGTATCTGTAATTTTCTTGATGTTGTGTGCCGTAGAAATCAAAATATGAATCGGCTTCGACCATATAGACCTGGTATCTACCTATGGTACTAAGTTTAAGCGCTTGTGCTGGGCACTTATCATGAAGACCTGAAGTTTGGTCAAAGCTTGTATGCAGGCAGGAAGAGTCGTCACGGTCTGCTTGCTGTGCCGCAGCGCTAAATACACACAAGGTGCCCCATGAAAGGGTGGTGATCGGCGCAGACAAGGTACTTCTGCGCCGCGCTCACGTGCAGCTACGCGCTAATTAGCTACGCTTGATACCGTATTACATCAGCGAACGCCCGGACCCACCGAACGCCCACTTTCAGCAGAATCACATAAATTGTTTTAAAGCTATATAACCACATACAAA